>AMDK01000795.1:0-12125 GCA_000309355.1 Epichloe gansuensis var. inebrians E818
GGCACTCGAGGGGGACAAGGACTTGAGGTGTTCGATGAACTCGTCATCTGTGTCTGGATTAGCATTTGGGGCAAGATGTGTCGCATGACATGATTTGTTTCTCAAGGACATTAGGAAGGAAGGGGGGGGGGGCGCGTACAATCGCCATTTTGCGTTCCTTGACGTAGCTTTGACGAAAATTGTTCTTGGAATCGAGCTTTGTCCAGCTTCGTGATTCGTGATTTGGAATCGTCCTCTTTGTTCTCGGCAACGGCTTCTTGGCCAGGTACTTTGGCGCCAGACGTCGGAGGGAGAAAGAATGGTGCTTTCTCGGGGCGCTTTGGTGCTTCTGTCGGCTTGTTTCTTTCCTTGATTAAATCGAGATGCAGCAGTGTTTGCCATCTACTTTTCGGCACCAGACTCAGTGTTGTTAACTCTGAGCTTAGTTGGTCCACGGTAGGAGCAATGCTGGTATCGTCGACTTCTTCCTCCTCGTCCTCATAAGCGCCTTCTAGCAAGCCCTCGTTGCCTTCTCCAGAGACCGTTGGTGCAGACACTTGCCCGATTTCTTTCTCTGAAACTTGTCTAGTTGGTACGTGCTTGAAGAGAGATTTGTTGGTCCATAGGGTGACGCCGGGTTCGTCTTCTAGTGTCGCAGCTAAATACTCGCCGGTGATGGACATGTCGAGCGCAGTACACGGCTTCTCTAAGCGAATAGCATCTATGAGATGACTGGTGGGCAGATCCCATACCCGAAGAACGTGGTCGTTGGATGCGGCAATCACCCACCGTCCATCGTGAGAGAAACAGAGGTCATTTATTGACTCTTTTGGGCCCCAGAACTCACGAATGGTCTTCTTCGTCTCCATGTCGACAATTCGTACCGACAAATCATCGCAGGCGAATGCCAGTAGATTGTTGGCCGCATGGTATCTGCAAGACGTGGGATATGTCATGGGAGCCCAATCAAGCTGCTCAAGGAGCGTTCCAGTGAGAAAATCCCAGAACTTGATCTTGCCGTCTGCCGAGCACGAGACAATGTTTTTGTTCATCGCGTCGACGACCACACCCGTCACTGCCTTTATATGTCTTCCGGTTCCCGGCAGAAACTTTCGGCCGTTGCTGGCTTGAAGTTGAGCAACATCATCAGCCTGTCTGAGCTGCTGCAGTCGTACTTGCCGGGCTTGCGAAGGAGTCAATTTCGATGGAAACCGTTGCCGGTGAAGACCTGATTGCAGGTTGAACATGTCGATTCCTCCGTCTTCAGAACCCACGACCGCAAATGTTCCACAAGGACTTATAGCCACACTTGACACATTGGTACCATCTCCAGTCGGAAAAGCCCATCGTCCCGCGCGCTTTCGACCCCAGAACCAAGTTCGGGCATGAGGGTCACCCTTATGCGCAGTCACGACGCTCTCCCATCCAGTCATGCCACTGATTTCTGCATCAACCTTCTTTTTGCTTTCACTGTGGCCCTTTTGCCAAATGGGCTGACTTCCTGGTATTGCGCCGATGCCGCCGTCCCTGTTTAGGGACATGGCAATGCTTGTGATTTCGGGAGCCTTCAGATCTTCAAGTAATGTCGTCGGACCATGAGCCAGAGCGTTGGATGACAAGATGCCCACCTTCTTTGCCTTCTTGCGCAACTGTCCCTGACTCAATTCGGTGCTTTGGCCATCCCGTCGCAAACTCCACCCCCAAAGACTTCTGTCCCGCCCGCCGCTGAGAAGCCATTTGTTTCCACCTTCAGATCCATCGAAATCTGTAGGTAAGAAATGAAGGCAGTTGACAGGTCCGGCATGGCCACTTCGTGACTGGAGGATTCGGGGAATGGGGGAGAACGGGGTCGTGTCGAATATCCAGGTTTTCAAGGAATTATCTAGACCACTTGAGACGACGACCGGCTGGCCGGCCAAGAACTCGATCTTGCTGATTCCACCTCTAACGTTCTTCCCATCACGAGATGGTGGATTATGTGCACTTCGTAGAACCCCCATGACCCGACCACCGTTGTTCAAGTCCCAGAATGTAACATCTCCTGTAGCCTGGCTGGCTGTGGCCATGACGCCATCCTTTCTTCCATCATGTCCAGCACCCATGCCATCAGTTCTAAAAGAAATAGAGTTGATGGGAGCTTCGAGGCTGCCAGCTTCAATCTCAAGCATAGGTTTGTCGGTGAGAATGTTGGTGATGATCAGCGTGCCAGAGGAGTATGCAATTGCCATCAGCGATAAGGCCGTAGTGGGTTCCATGCAAGTCACAGAACCACACTCTGGATTCGGAGGTAGAATGGTATAAATCATTTTGCCGGTGCTGATGTTCCAGATTTCCACCCATCCATCCCTGCGGCCAACAAAAACCTTGTTCAGGAACGTCGGCATACTAATGACACCACCGGTGATTTGGTTCCCTCCATTTTGAGCGGTCATAGTCTGAATTGTAGTGTAATGCTCGAGAGTAGCCGTCTTGAAGATCTCGAGTCTCGTAATGGCACAAGCCACAATCCAGGTTCCGAAAATGAAGACTTGCTGAATCGGTTCGGTGAGATCAGATGGCAGCTCCAGTTGTTGCACTTTCTTGCCTCGCTGGAAGACCCAAAACCCTTGAGACTCTCCATCAGACCGGTTTCCCCAAGCCGCATATACCTTTTTCTTCCACGCGAAAGTTGCGGTGATGTTGGCGGGAGTTTGTGGTCGGGTCACGAAGACAAGATTAAGGCCGCGGCGCAAGTCGTACGTTTGGAGGGCTTTGCCCACGGAGGTTGTGATTTGAAAGGTCGTTTTGCCAAGAGGAATGGATGTAAAAGGGACGCTTGTAGGAGAAACCAGACCGACTGTCTATAAATCGTCTCGAATTAGCCATCTGATGCTCAAGATCTGTATCAAGCGATCAAAACGTACCCTGAACGGAGCAAAGATGCGGGATGAGTTTGAGGCTGGCTTGGCAGAAGCTGCCACGGATAAAACCTTCTGGCGCTTTGAAAGAGGCCCATCTAGCTTTGAGTGAGGCATCGTTTACTATCACGATGGGCACACAATGGTCTTTGCTGGCACTCGCTCGTTTCCCGGTCGAGTTGGTCTCTACGAGCCCACGATCTTTGCTCGTGCAGCTAGAAAAATTTGGGCGGTGAAGGCAACATGATGGAATTCTGTCACTTAGTGCCCCACTTCAAGCCCAGCCAGAGCTCTTTATCAATTGGATTTGCGTGGAGCCCCGCCACGCTCTCACTTTTTGTAAGCAAGAGAGCAAGCACGGCACATGCATACATGTACATGCATGTAATAATTGTAGGTTACTCCGTAGTCGGCTTAGGGACGTGAAGGAAGCTCGAGATGGGACCCAGACGGCCAGGACATCGGTCCAATTTCGCCGGGATCTGCCCTTGCATTGTTCTTCTACCGAGTACATACAAACTAGTCTACGTCAGAGCGTAGTGCATACGGAGAGTACATATGTACATACATCTGCGTCAAGGTCCGAGATTTGCGCAGATTTGCGCCCGATTCGGAGACCAACCATCGCAATTTGGTTCAACAAACACCCGAACGAGCCAGATGTTGGTTTTTTTTTTTTTTTTCCTTTCATTGCAGCACAGCAAGCTCAGCAAAGCACCACAGCCGTTGAGTATCACCAAATTCGGCGCATGCACAGATCCTGCACCGCCCAGGGATCGGCTAGATTCGAAATGACTCGGTTTTTCAGTATTTATCCCCGGCCATTGGACCATCATCGAGGACGATCAAGGGCAAGGGAGGCAAGGGAGAGCAACTTTTTTTTATGTACCTAACCAGGACCGTAAAATGGACCACCAGCTGGACCCTCCTCGTCGCTTCCCGCTTCCCGATTCCCGCTTCCCAGCAGACTTCCTTCAACCAGCCAAATTGACCCAGATTGACCCAGATTGACTTTTTCCCTGCTGGGAGCCCCCAATCCATCGAGCCCGCCCGTCCACCAACCCACGGCCACCATGGAGTCTTCCGAATCGACTCCCACAGCCAGCAAAGTCTCCATAGACGACCCATCGTTATCGTTGCTGGCTTCCACGCCTCGCCACCCTCAGGCAGACTCGTCCAGTTCTTGCCTTTCCCCTGACCAACAGCCTTCATCGTTGCATCAATCCTCAGCGGCGGGCCCTTCCCACTATCAAACCCACTCCCGCAAAACCTCGTCCTCGTCCACCGCCGCATCCAGCACAACTCGACCCAGCCGCTATGTTGATTCTAGCCCGCCTGGTAGCTACTCTGAACGATCTGTCCTGTCTGCTGCCTCTGCCTCTGCCTCTGCATCTGCCTCGGTCCATGCTTCTCAGTCAGCTCCGATTCCCGTAAAAGCTGTCCGGTCTAAACATTCTCGAAACCATTCCGCTGTGTCAGACACCGGCAGCGACGTTTTGGTCTTTGGTAAGCTGCAAGCCTTGCCAGCTCGCTCGGATTCTCTGCGACCAACGGGGCTGCCACCTTGGATAACTTTACTGACACACCGTTGTCAGATTCTGCCTTTGTTGCGCAATCATCCCTGTCTGATGTTCAATCAAGACGCTTATCAAGCACATCCATCTATTCGCTCGCCTCGGCGCGAGCTATCCCTAAATCCTCGTCCTCTGCCCACGGTTCTGATTCTGGGGCACCCATTCGCTCCGTATCCGGTCTCATGTCGTCAAACAAAGGAGGAAACACTGGCACGCCGCCAGAGCCTGGTCTGTCCAATGTAGCCGTAACAACCTCTTCCACAAATGGACCAACGGCCAACGGCCAACACAACCTCACAACGAGAGACCCACATTCACAGCCGCTCGATTTGATGAGGAGGAATCAACGAACCGATGCCAACGTGCGCACACAGCCTGACCGATCTCGAAGCAGAGCCAAGAGGCGTTTCAGCGGCAGCACCGCCACAAGCACTCATAGCCAGGGAAGTGATCGTGGTCCGCATCGCGAAAAGGAAGAAGGTACTGTCATATTGACGTGGCCGAAAGGTTTTCCTCGCCCGTTTGCATTCTGACTAGTTGTTTAGCAAAACCTGCCCCATGGGGCACCATTGGTATATGTGCTTTAGATATCAAGGCGAGAAGCAAGCCCAGTAGACACATACTGAACCGACTTATTGCAAATCGGGATTTCGATGTTGTAGTTTTTGGGGACAAGGTCATCCTTGATGAAGGTTCGTCAGTCGCATTGTTTGACCCTGTCATTTTGTCTCAATGAAAAAGGAAAGGTAATTTGTACGATTTACTGACGCGTTGTGTTGTGCGTAGAGGTTGAGAACTGGCCCATATGGTAAGCTGAACCAACTCTGGCCCCCCTATCGGTAAAGATAAAGAGCATAGCGGCACAAGTTGACTGACCTGAGACCAGCGACTACCTGATATCCTTCTACTCAGACGGTTTTCCCCTACAAAAGGCTATCGCATACGTGAAAGCCAGAAAGCCCTTCTGTGTAAATGACGTCCCCATGCAACAGGTTCTCTGGGATAGGCGAGTGTGCCTTCACCTCCTTGATCAAATTCAAGTTCGAACTCCAAAGCGTTTAGAAGTCAGTCGTGACGGCGGACCACGGGTGCTCACGCCAGAGATGGTGAAACATGTCAAAGATATTTCTGGCATATCTATCGAGCCCATCAACTCGACAACTGCAAAGCGGCCTGAGAAGGTAGAGCTGCTTGATGATGGTGACACGCTGAGCGTTGATGGTGCCATCCTCAAAAAACCATTTGTGGAGAAACCGACCAGCGGCGAGGACCACAACATCATCATCTACTTTGCTAATAGCACTGGAGGTGGCGCCCGGAAGCTGTTCCGAAAAATCGGCAACAAAAGCTCCGATTACGTCCCCGATCTGAGCATTCCACGAGCAATCACTGAGCCTGATGAAAGCTACGTTTATGAAAGTTTTATGCAAGTGGACAATGCTGAAGATGTCAAAGCCTACACTGTTGGACCAAGTTATTGTCACGCCGAGACCCGCAAGTCTCCAGTTGTCGATGGCGTCGTGAGGCGCAATACTCATGGAAAAGAAATTCGATACGTCACTAGCCTGAGTGCGGAAGAACGTGGCATGGCAAGTAGGATTTCGACAACATTCGGCCAGCGGGTATGTGGCTTCGATCTTCTCAGGGCCGCCGGCAAAAGTTATGTCATTGATGTGAATGGCTGGAGTTTTGTCAAGGACAATGACGACTATTATGAACACTGCGCCAACATCCTCCGAGAGCTTTTCGTCAAGGATAAACTTCGACGGGACGGGGCCGCACCACCACCGCTGCCTTCTCCGGAGACGACAGAAGTCGACGCAATGTCTCGAACGTCTCAACATGTACAGGAACATGTACAGGAACAGGAACAGCAGACACCACCTGCGACATCAATAAGCAACAGCTTTTCCCAGAGCCAGACCAGCACCGACCGACAGAGTGGCAACACCAAGCCCAGAAACGTGGGCGATGTGTCATCACCACGCTCAGAAAGCACGTTCACTTCTGCCCTTCCAAGCACTGCAACGAGCCCTCTGCTTCCACCTCCGGTGGACCTTTCACTGCCCGTCACCATCACTGCTGCCTCCTCTGTTCAATCCGATGTCACCTCTGCCACGCCAACCCAAGCACCGAGTGAAGAGACACCGGCAGCACCTCCCCCACCTCCCAAACACTCATGGAAATTGAAGGGCATGGTCTCCGTCATTCGGCACGCCGACCGCACACCCAAACAGAAATACAAGTTCACCTTCCATACTGAACCTTTTATCGCTCTCCTCAAAGGCCACCAGGAAGAGGTTCTTCTGATAGGAGAGGCTGCTCTTGCCAGCGTGATACAAGCTGTCGATTTGGCTTACGAAGCTGGTGATGAGGATCATGGGAAGCTAAAGGCTCTTCGCAATGTGCTGGTGAAGAAAGGAAGCTGGGCAGGCACCAAGGTTCAGATCAAGCCAATGTTTCGAAAGAAAAAGACCGGTCCCCCTCCCACCGTTTCCGAGGCGCCTATCATCAAGGAGAGTGTAGATCAGGGAACTCAAGCAGAAGCTTCAGCGGACGCAAGCTCTGGGAAATGCAAGGTTACTGATTCTGCCGAGGATCTCACTGCGAAGCGACATGATTCACTCTCTGGAGTAACCATGTCGAAATTCACAGCAGCAGAAGAGAGCCTGGTTCTCGACAAACTTCAGCTCATCGTCAAATGGGGAGGCGAGCCAACTCATTCAGCGCGCTACCAAGCACAAGAGCTTGGAGAGAACATGCGCAACGACCTAATGCTACTCAACAGAGACATTTTTGACGAGGTACATGTGTTCAGCAGTTCGGAGCGACGTGTTAGTGCCAGCGCTCAAATATGGGCTTGCTCATTCTTGGGGAGGAACGACATCCCCGAAGACTTTATTACAACTCGAAAAGACCTTCTCGATGACTCGAATGCCGCCAAGGATGAAATGGATAAGGTCAAGAAGAAGTTGAAAGGCCTACTGAGAAAGGGAAATGAACGTCCAGCCCAGTTTGCCTGGCCTGAGAACATGCCTGAACCGTCCGAAGTCCAAACGCGCGTGGTTCAATTGATGAATTTCCACAGGCGCGTGATGCAATACAATTACGGCAAACTCTTCAGTGGTGCAGCCTCGTCTCTTGTCGGTATCTCGAACCCGAGTTCGGAACGATTGAGCACAGAAGGGTCAACAAGCTCAATCTCAATCTCGTCCTTGTCACAGGCCAACGCCATCAATAGTATACAGCCAAGATGGTGTAGCGGTGAAGACGCCGAACTTTTTCGGGAACGTTGGGAGAAGCTTTTTGCTGAGTTTTGTGACGGTGATAAGGTTGACCCCAGCAAAATTTCAGAGCTGTATGATACCATGAAGTTCGATGCGTTGCACAACAGGCAATTTTTGGAATGGGTATTCACACCCCCCAAGAGCATGTTGGAGGACGAGTACGTCTCGAAGAATGGGAAGGCCAAGGATTCGGACGATATGAACAAGGGCTCAGAGGAGACAAAGAGTGAGCAGAAAAACCAGAGCGGTAGCCCCGACGGCTCTGACAAAGTGGATGCCTCGAATCGCTCTGTCAGAAAGCTGTTTCGCAGGAGATCATTCTTGAACAATCTCAGGCACATGAATGACGAGGCTCCCCCGGAGCAGTATTTTCGTCTCTACAAGGGCACCAACCAGGCCGCCACCACGGATGACCCGCGCAGCGAGCCATTGCAGGAGCTCTATCGACTTGCCAAAGTTCTGTTCGATTTCATTTGCCCTCAAGAGTATGGTATCTCGGATAGCGAAAAGCTGGAAATTGGATTGCTTACGTCACTGCCGCTTCTGAAGGAGATTGTCCAAGACCTGGAAGAAATGCAAGCCTCGAATGACGCCAAGGCGTTCTTTTACTTCACCAAGGAGTCGCACATTTGCACGCTCCTCAATTCCATCATTGAAGGTGGAATCGAAACCAAAATCAAGCGCAGCACTATTCCCGAGCTGGATTATCTCTCACAAATATGCTTTGAGCTTTACGAGTCAGAGAGCAAGGCACCCTCTGAAAGCGCCCTTGGCGATGAACCGACGTTTACCTACAGCATTCGCATCAGCATTAGCCCTGGCTGCCACGTTTTCGATCCCCTGCACGTGCAGCTCGATAGCCGGCATTGCATTGGGTGCGCCCCAAGACGCAGCCTGACTCCACACATTGACTGGCTGCAAGTCATTAAGACGCTGCGCGCCAAGTTCAACCAGTACGTAACGTTTTGCATCATGCCTATACCAAATCCATGCGGTCGAGTGCGCGCACATGGGTCTCTAATGTTGTGCTAATTTCCTGTCTTACTTAGAGTCAAATTGCCAAAGACTTTCCTGGCAGTCAACCTGTCCGAGGCATTCACATTCGAGGAGCAAGAGCGGATGGCAAATGAGCCTGATGTGCTGGAGATGAAGGCCGTGCCAACCAAAGACCTGCTCTCAGGTGGTACTACTTCCATGGAGACTGAGGAATCGCCCACTCCCGTTAATGAATATGGGACTGAAACAGACCACCATCGGACTGGTGCGACGTGATCTTCAGATGATGCACTTACATGGGTGTATGGAAGGGGCGCAAATGCAAAATTGTTTGACCAGGGCATATGTACCATGTTAAGTCGCTCAGTCGTGTAGTATATAGTAGATGCCGAAGGCCAATTAATGCAAGCGGCAACATGACCTGTTCAGTGGCACGATACCATCACAGTGAAGAACAGCCGTGTGAGCAAATAAATCAACGATGGGCCAATTTCAATTCCCACCAGACTCAATCCCCAACCCCGACCCACCCCAGCACGTTTGCAGAATCCGCGGCCGCGTTCTAGAATATGAATATGGGTCGTGGACCATGGGCAAGTACCGAGTTGGGAAAGGCCCGCTGCCTACCCGTAGTTCTTAACATTCTACGGAGTAAAAGAAAAAAAAAATTAGCAACAGAAGAAGAAAAAAAACCCACTTGGTCGTTTCAAATTTGGAGTAATATGCCTCGAGCTCAGCAAGCCTTGGAATATCAGCTGCGAACACGGAGTGGCGAGACTGCTGCCATTGAATATAATCTTGCGAAATTGGACCAGACTGGACTCGAGCAGCGTCTTGGCCTTCCGGGGCGACGGCTGTCTGATATTGAGCATCCACCCATGCATGAGCCTGAGTCTGGCCGACTTTGCTCGGCCCCGCGGGGTCGCCGTGTTTGATTGACATGCTGCACATTCGAGGGTGACGGGGGTGTTATTGTTTGGCGTCTTCGTCAAGCTTGCGAACCGCGACCAAAGTGGTGCTTAGTTAGGCTCGGGGGTGATCTACTATTATTGTACGTGAGACAGAATGCCATACTTCAAGTTGACAGTACAAGACGAGTTGTCTGGTTTAAATCCAAGCGTGCAGCTTTCATCCCGGCTGGACGGGACGGACAACAACGGCGGTGGCTGAAGTGGATGCGTTCTCGGAGGCTTTCTGGGTCAAACACCCGAATATTGTGCTGCCCGACTTTGACCATTATGGAATGCTACCTTTCGGGCCGCGTCAAACGGAGCGCCAAGATGGTGCGGGACTTGGCACAGACGTACCTTTCCTAATCTCGCGTTAGCAGGCTTGTTAGTTAAATCTTCATAGTACAAACCACATGGCTCACAAACCGGACACTGAAGGGAATTTGGCATATTATCATGAGATTTGCCTAGACGTCTTCAGGAGCTGTCCTTCGCGTGGTTTTCATAGCGAAACAGGTTCAAATGTTGCTCCCCTGTCGCAAAACTCGTTCATCTGCAGTAGCAGAATCCAACAGTTGTGTAGAAGTACCGGCGGATGGGGTTGTGCGAAGATCGGGCTAGATAATTGGATTCGGGGAGTAACAGGTGCAAGAATCGTGACTCGGTCCCAGTCCGCCAATAAGCCGTCGATCCGAAACCCCTTGTGACTCAAATACATACTCGAGCGAATTCCATCCAGCTCGCAGCCTCGGCGTTTTTGCAGTATCTTAATTGGATAGAAGGGTCGAGACACACATTGTGTAAGATGGCTCCCAGCAAATCGCATTCTGACCATACCATGCGACCAAGGAATTCTGGAACAGCAGTTCTGCCGCCCGGGGCCAGGGCAGAGACATCCTGGACGGAGCTTAACCCTGCAAGAAGCGCAGCGACTGGTCTCAAACTTATGAGATTGCATCCCTTTGGATGTGCTAAGGGAGCAAGCTGGTCACTCGCAGGGATGTGGGCTAATCAGGACAAAGGTAGATACAAGCTACCTAATCCTGCTCCTTATTTAGCCTATAATAGAAGTACTAACAATCTGGCCGGGTATAAATCGCTACATTGCACACATCGCAGCCACGCCTCGTCTTTGCCGGCTGCCTAGCGTTTTGGCTGACGCGAGGTACCTCTCGCGTACCTAGAAAAAGTGGGGCTTCTACCTGCTTGCTCCCTTAGCACATCCAAAGGGATATGATCAGCAGCCGATCGAACCGTTGTTACTTTTTGGGACATGCTGGCAAAGCATCAGAAATGGCCTTTGACTGACGGCATCGGGTTCGTGCTCGCGTTTGTAAATATCCGGGTTTCCGCGTGCTAAGCCCCTAGCCAGCCCGCTGACGGTTGCGTAGATATGACTCGGGTCTAAATTGCATACATCTGCTTGAACGTTCTCCCCGTCATGAAGCCTTTTTTTTTTTAAAAAAAAAAAAAAAAAAAAAAAAAAAACCATGGCCGGCTTGCCGTGTTCTGCACGATATGATGATGGCTGATGGCTTGCTATTAGTATGATTGGCAAGACTAGCACTGCTACAGTGGCCTCATCAGTCTTGAGGTCGAGAGACGGGGCACAATTCTAGAAACAAGGTCTTGTAGAACACAGCAAAGAGATTGGGCCCGGGACCCTTTACCACGCCATACCTAATAAGCTTACGTAGCCCTTGCAAGAGGTGGATTGTTAACCTTCAAGATGATTCGTGACGTCGGGACAGGGTACAGGAAGAAGGGCGGTTACATACATAGTTATGCGTTCGCTGGAGCTTCCTCACAAAAAGGTCCAAGACGGGCTGGGGCGGAGACCCGCACCTTTCAGCTCTTGACGGCAAAAAAATTGGCTTCGAAACGCAAGGCCTTCTTGTGGCGAGTTGATAAACTCGTCATCAAAACAAAATTGGAACTGTATGTAATAAGCAGCCTACTGCGTGATTGGCAGTCCAAAGGCACGTGATTCCGCCGGGGTGCAAGTGGCAAGACATCCAACAATGGCTTGTTCTTGTCGAAGATCACTTGAACAGGTAGCGAATGCACACACCAGGTGCCTGAATAGGTGTGCCCACCAGATCCAGCCATCAAGTCGCAACATGATACCGCTCGTTCCGACGAGGTGTTCTGCTTTCGCGGTTTTCCCCTGGTACCATTGTATATTCTGTTGATTTACTCCGCAGACGATGGCGGGTCGGCATATCGGATTCTGCACGTCGTGTCAACGTCCAGGCGGCCAGGGGGACCCGCCACCGTGTCTCTGGAAGCACACCAGTCCCGTTTCATCGGTGAGATTGACTGGGATTGAGACGCTACTTGACAGTGCTCCAAGGACGTGGGCTCGATTGTCTTTGCGTGGAGAGCCAAGGTTCAAAGTGCGTTGGACGATCCAGCCAGCCCAGGCAGCATGATTAGTTTTTA
>AMDK01000796.1:0-12035 GCA_000309355.1 Epichloe gansuensis var. inebrians E818
TAAAAGCCCTTAATAATACTATAGGCCTAAATAGTATTATTCTAACTCTCCTAGTCTTTAGCGCTTATTTATAAATAGTTAATAAATCTTTTTTATTACCTAATATTAAGTAATAAGCCCTTATAATATAAAAGGTAATAAAGGAGATTAAAAGGCTATATACTTTATAAAAAGTTAATAAAGCCTTTAGTATAAGGAATAGCCTTAATACCTTACTAACTCTTAATCTTTTACTTACCTTACTTATACTTATATAATAAGAAGGTAAAGAATAATAAAGCCTATATAAGCTTCTTATAATAGATAAAGAAAGCTCAATCGGTTGTTAATTGTTGCACTGGCTGGGTGTTGCCAGTAATTCTTATGTTATGTGTGAATTTTAGATGCATTGGCCACTGCCGATGAAAAAAAAAAAATATAAAAATCATAGATAAAGAAAGCTATACTCTTAATCTTTTATAAGGTCTTAAAGTCTTTAGGTTTACCTTTATTAAGCCTTACTATAAAGACCTTAATAAAAAAAAGCTATTATTAGAAGAAAGCCTTAATCTAGGGGTAATTAAAGGGGAAGACTAAGAGATATAAATTAAAAATATAGTATCTCTAATTCCTCTAAAGAGAAAGCCTAGAAAACCCTAAAAGAACTCTCTAGTAATTATTAATTAGGTAAATTAATTAATAAATAACCCTAAGACCTTTCTATTAAGTAAAGAGAAAGTAAACTTTAAGCTTATAATTTAGTTATATAAAGAAAGCATTATTATAACCCTTAGTAAACCCTTTAAACTCTTAATAAAAGCTAAGATTAATACTTTAATTAGTTAAGATATATTTAAATTTACTACCTTTAATAAGAAAAAATACTAAGGGATTTAAATCTTTAATTCCTATATTATTAATAAGGTTAAAGGTAAGATAGGCTACCTATATAAGAAATTAAGGCTTATTATCTAAGGATTTAGTAATAAAGTAAAGTAAGTAATCCTTATATAAGCCCTAATAATCTAAAGAGTAAGCTAGCGTTTAATTCTTATAATTACTCCTTCCCTTCTTAGTAAAGGACTTTTTCTATAGATTTAAGATATTATATAGGTATATATATAATCCTAAATACTACTAAATTAAATAATCCTTACCTAACTCCTTATCTAAATTTATAATTAATACCCTAAGAATATAATTATAAGAGTTATTAAGCCTCTTTATAGTATTATAAAGGCTAGTATATATTAGTAAGTAACTTACTATAAGCACTATAGAGAGAATCTCTAGATAATAATATTAAGTTATAATCTATACTTACTAGTAATATTTACTAAAAGCCCTTATTTTAAATATATAGGAATATAAACTAATAATACTCTTAGTCTATTAGATAAGGGATTCTTATAGCTAGAAGAAGATTAATTAATTACTACTAAATTTACTATAAAGCTAAAGTAATTTATTAAGCCTAATAATCCCCTTATATTTAATAGTAAAATTATTTAATTAACTAATAATACTATTAAGATATAGTAAAAAGGGTAAAGTAATAAGCTTTAATTAATTCTACTTAAAGATTTATTAAAGAAGTATATTAAGTAAAGGGCTTAAGGTACTTATATTACTTTAATCTACTAACCTAAGGTAAGCTTTAACCTCTTTATTACTATATAATACTAAGAGCTAACCCCCTCCTAGGTATAAGGTAAAACTGCTTATATTGTTATAGCCTAATATTTTTCGCTATCTTATTAAACTTCTTAGCTTCCTTACTAAGCTTATTATTTAACTTCTTCTTACTCTTTATTATATACTCCTTACACTTTACTAACTACTTAATTTCCTTTTTATTAGGATTTTTCTTGCTTTTTAATAAATCCTCTAGATTCTTTAGCCTAGTAGTAAAGGTTATTAGCTTTAGATTACCCTTTACTATTCTATAGTCTATTAGCTAGGGATATTAATTAACTAATAGGGTTATATAGACTATATTAAATTAGGTTAGAAATAAGTAAGAATAAGTTATATATAGTATAAGGGTTTAAGTTTTCCTTAGAGCTTTAGCGTATAAGTAAGTAGTAAGGTATAAGAAGATAAAAGAGATAAAGAGAGGGAATAAACATAGTTATAGAGAAAGGGGGAATTATATTAATTTATACTATAAGCAAAACTTAAATAAATTTAAGTTTAACTATAGTTATAATAACTCTTATACTAATATAGCTATAAACTTTATTATTAATAAACTTTATACTAACCTTATAGCCCCCTATATTTATACCCTTAGAGCTTATTCCTATATTAGGCTACTTTTTTTATTACTATAGTACTATTAATTAGTTATTAATTATTACACTAGCTAGGTATTACTAGTAATTCTTATGTTATATGTGAATTTTAGATGCATTGGCCACTGCCGATGAAAAAAAAAATTATAAAAATCATAAAAATCATACTAAGAGCTAACTATTAAGAATATAAAAGAACTTAATTATTATATTAAGTAGTAAATAGATTATCTAGATTAAGGATTAATATTTATACTACTTAATCTTATAAAAGTAAAGCTTTTTATATTTATTAATAAATTATTTACTAATAATTAAGACTTTACCTTATAGCTAGGCTATATATTAATCCTAGCTAATAAAGAGTATAAAGATAGTAAGTTTATAGTATAAGGTAATATTATATATTATAGCTTAATAAAGAGTAAGAGAGTTATAAGAAGTATACTTACTTTAGAAGTATATAAAATAGTAGTAAGTATTAATATAGCTTATATAATTATAGTAATAGTCTAGATAGAAGAATAGGTTACCTATATATAAAGTTACTTATATAAGTCCTAAAGCTAATATAGCTTTAAAGAGAGGGTAAAATAATACCTTCCTAAGTCTTTAGGGTAATATAGCCCTAGGGAGAAGAGAAGGGAGTATAAGAAGGTATAGGGAGGTATAATCTAATATTATACCTATAGAGGTAGAATTATAGGTAATTCTTCCCTAGTAATATAATTTAATATTATATTAAACTACTTAAATAAAGGGGTAAAGGAAAGTAACTATAAATACTATAAGTAGTATTATATAAGGGATAATAAAGGGGATTAGAGAAGCTAGTTATTAAAGGCTAGTAGTAAGTAAGGAGAAGGGAAGGATAAGGCCTATACTTATTATTTTTCTTTATTAATTCCTTTCTTTATACTATATATTTATCTAATCTTTATATCTTCCTTTCTTAGATTAATATTATATATTAATAATTATATTAAAAAGAAAGAGGTTTTAATATTAGAATAAGTATAATATTAATTATAGTATATAGCTATAATTACCTAGCAAAAGGTTAGGCTATAGGGCTACGCGCGCACATAACGCAAGGGCCTTACTTATAGCCTATAAGCCTACCCTCTAATAGGGCAGGGACTTATAAGTTAGATAACCTATAAATACTCTGCGTTTATAGCCACTTTTTATAATCTAGAAAAGCCTCTCTTTTCCTTCCTTTTTTCTTCTTAGATACTATGCCTAGAATAGAAGAATTATACCTATTCCCTAGGCTATCTATTTAATCCTAACGTTAGGAGCCCTGTGATTCTAACACCTATGCTATAAGCAGCTTTAACCACTAAGGTTAAATACCTAGGATATAGCAGATTAGGAGCTAGAGATGCTAAAGCATTATAACTTAGAAGATAGCAATTAATAATGTAAAATTAATTCGTAGTATTATGGTTGATACTATCTAAAATTAGGCTAGTCTATTAGGGTAGAGAATAGCTTAGGTAATCAGAGGTGGAAGTAATATGGAGACGAGCTAGGCAGAATTACTAAGGAAAACAAGCATCTTTACACCCCTAACCAACGGGTCATTAATCAGGAGGGAGGAAGGGTGGGGGGGCGTCCATATAGGAGTATTGCTATTCGTGCGGCCAGAAATTGCTATCGGTGCGGCCGCCCCACTTACTTCCTGATTTGTAATTTTTTTTTACCAGACACCCCCCGCTATTTCACACTATAGTGTATAGATGCTTCTAAATTATCACTAAGATACTACAAATTTAACCATAGCTATAAGGCCTCTTAAGCTAATTCGCTTAAAAACGCGATTTCTAGTGTTTTCTTTAAAAGTATACACTTTGCCTAGCCTAACTAGTTATTCTAGGGCATTAGAGGCTACTAAGGAGCTTGCTAATGCAATTTAATGCCTCTTACTACCTGCTATGTTATAGGAATAACCTCTATAATATTAAGAGATAATAAGGCTATTAAATTCCTATAACCCTAATCTTCTTATATTAACTCTACTATGCTATTCCTGTTATTACTTAATTAGCTAGCTATATGCTATGTGGATTATTAATAACATTGTGTTACGCGGGCTATTCTTACCTTGTCTTGTGAGAGGGTTTGTTAGATGCTTAAATTAAGCCACGTTATTCTATTATTGCAAGATCTTCCTAGCTATAAGGATTAAAGCTATAAGGATTAAAGTTACAAGGATTAAAGCTACTGCCTAGGCTACTAGCTTCCGTTAATTATAGAGGCTTAGTATTAAGGGTCTTTCTTGTTCTTCGCGGTTTAAGCCCTGCTAATAATTATAGGATTACGGATTTATTAGATTTAATTATTAAGGTCCCTGTAGGAGGTTACGTTAATAATAATAATAATAATAGTAGAATTAATAACTTTATTAATAAAGAGGGTAGAATTAAAGCATGTGATAATACTACTAATAAATTTGCTTATAGGAGGGAAAAGAGAAAGAAGAGGAAAAAGAGGATATAGGTAGACTCTAGCCTAGAGTCTGGTTTCTAGGCTTTTGCTTAATGCTTCTAATAATCACACTTAACTCCATGAAGTTATATGTCACTATAGTGGTAAGCCATGGCAGAGGGGGTAGATTGAAAAATTTTCGCTGCTGCCTAAAGAATTATGGGTCTAGAGCGGGGTAAAAGTGGGGCGGCCGCACCGATAGCAATTTCTGGCCGCACGAATAGCAATACTCCCATATAGCGAGCGCATGCACGAACCGGGGTCAGGCTTGAGCCACAGATCACTCTAATCAGCCACAAACGCTGCCGCTTTTGCCAGGAGAAGCTCTGGTCTGTTGTGGTGGAATCCAGAAGCCGACAGGGATTGATTGCCTTCGAGAGCCCAAGCTGTCAATCATGAGGCACCTCGTATTAAAGCTAGCGCACTCTAGGTATGTACAAGTTTAGCTATGGACATTATGTAGGTGGAGAGTTTACTTTGTACTGCTACAATGTGTGTGAATGATTTTCAAATCTACATGCCCCACTTTTTTGTTCCTCCCTAACAGCTGCAATTAGCTGTAGGTAATTATGACATGTAGAGAGCTATAAGGTAAATGCATAGGGTATATGGCGCTACTAATAAATACATTGTTTCCTATGTAAAGTATTAGGAATCAAGGTACGTATTAATCCCAGCCCCTGTCTCCCTCAGTTCCCTGCTAACACCTGATTCGCTCAATTCCCCCGGTGCAAAATTATTCAAGAGGTATACGGAGTACTGTACATATTCCTACCTGATGTCTCTGTACGGGTAGATCCGCCGGGCGAGCTTACGGCGCCCATTGACGACTATTGAATGTAACCAAGAAAATAGAAGATGCCTTCACCACGCTTGCATTTCGACCACCAAGGGTGTGATTCAAGTCGGCGCAGTCTCGGATAAAACCCCTATTTACGATGTACATACCAAGCTAGTAGGGGCTATTCGGATACCTACAATGTAAAAGAGGGAAGCCATACTGTATGTACAGATAGAAACAAGTGGATCTGGACATCCGGGCGGCTGGGTCCTGTTCAAAGTCAAGGGTTGTGCACCGGACACACCGCCCGTGGTGGCCCGTGCTACGTACATACATGTGTACATGGACGGCTGGGACGGTGGGCACCTGTGCCGGCCAGGGGATTTGCCCTCCCCACGCAAGGTTCCTTTCGAGCAATCCCATCCACCTTCCACCATCCCCACCATCCCCACCTTCCACCTTCCCACCTTCCACCTTCCAACCATGGCCATACTTACTAATTACTTACCCAAGATCGTCCGTCTGGTTTGGTCTAGTTCACCCACATGTCTTCCAACTTTTTGCAACCTCCAACGCTCATTATCAACAGCACAATACTTACCTACCAGTTTCACGATTCAACAAACCCTTCAATACATTACTAGGTGTTGTGATCGAGTTTTTGATATATTTTGGACCTCTGTAGTCAGCAAACGACTACTGCGACAATCAGTCCCTGGTTGGGCAGAGGTTGTTTGCGCAGCACGCTGCTCGTCCACACCCGCGCTCACAGCCGATTGGCAATCCGACAGTCAATTAGCTTGCTGTTTACAAAACCCAATCTTTGCTGTTCACAGTTTGTTCCCAGTATTCTTGGTGTAGCACTCGCACCTATATCCACCTCAATCTTTTCAGTCAGCCCACGGACATGGATCAGAATGCACACAACCATGGCTATTATGGCCACGCAGTCCCTTCTGCTGCTACCACAGTCAACGCAACTCCAGTTCGCTCGGGGTCCCCAAACACAGATGCCAGCCGGATTCCTTTCGATTTCAACGACGCTGCATCCTCACATCGACCTGGCAGGAGCACAAATCCATTCTCCAGCCCAGATGCCTCGCGGCCAGCTTCTAGCCATGGATCCTCAAGCGCCCTGGGGCCGCGTTACGATGTCAACTCTCAGCGATACTTTCACTCAAGGCGCGTAATGAAGGGGAACATCGAGAAAACCTGGTTGGAAAAGACAAACCCGAAAGAGAAGTGGGTTACGATTATGCCTCTTATCGGTATTTTCATAGGCCTGGCTCTCTCGGCCCTCATGGTGTGGGATGGCATTCGCCACGTGGTCCACCACAAGTACTGCCCTGTCCTCGATGATAATTTCCACGACGGCCTCAACACCGACGTCTGGAGTAAAGAAGTCCAGGTTGGAGGTTTTGGGTAAGTCGCTGCCTTGTAAACAACAAATCACCAATACCAACTAGAGGCACAAGCTAATGTGTGTCCATTCTATAGCAATGGGGAATTCGAACAGACCACTGGTGGAGATGAAAATGTCTTTATTGAGAATGGAAACCTGGTCATCAAAGCCACTCTTCAGGATGCTGACAAGGTTGAAAAGAACACTGTCATCAATCTTCTAAAGGATGGGACGTGCACGTCTAAGGACTGGTACAGCTGTGTGGCTGCCACCAATACTACTAACGGTAACTCGAGTATCGTTCCTCCGACCAAATCAGGTCGAATCAACACGTTGAAAGGCGCCAAAATCAAGTATGGTCGTGTCGAGGTAACCGCGAAGCTCCCAGAGGGCGATTGGCTCTGGCCAGCCATATGGATGATGCCTGCAAAAGACACTTACGGACCCTGGCCGGCATCTGGAGAAATCGATATTGTGGAGTCTCGAGGGAACAACTGGACCTATGGCCAAGGCGGCAACAACATCATATCATCCGCTCTCCACTGGGGCCCGGATCCTGCCAACGATGCCTGGTGGAAAACAAACAACAAGCTCCAGGCGCTTCACTCGACGTACAGCAGCGGTTTCAACACGTTTGGCCTCGAGTGGTCGCAGAAGTACCTCTTTACATACGTCAACAACCGGCTTCTCCAAGTGCTCTATACCAATTTTGATCGGCCCATGTGGCAGCGAGGTGGCTTCCCTGAATACAGTGCCAATGGCACACGCGTGACGAATGTCTGGAGCCAGACGGGCAATAAGAACGCACCATTCGACCAGGAATTCTATCTCATCATCAACCTTGCCGTTGGCGGCATAAATGGCTGGTTCGAAGATGGCCAGTCAGGCAAGCCATGGAATGATAAGTCACCCAACACCCGCAAAGACTTCTGGAAGGCCAGAGATAAGTGGTACCCAACTTGGAAACAGCCTCAATTGGAGGTAAGCCGGGTGGTGATGCTGCAGCAATGCGACGGTGACGAAGGACTGTAAAACGACCCCACAACAAATTGTATGTGTATGGCAGGGGCAGGAGGATCCGTGTTTGACGTTGGCAGCTTTGAATATCTCTTGTTTCATCATCATCACCGGCGTGCTTCACAACCAGCCTGCTTTGGAGCTCAAGTACTATTCATAGATGGAGGAGGCTACGGCATTGACCTGATTTTTTTCTGAATATCAGGGGATACTTATTGCAAACAGATATACGGAGTATATCATGGCTTATGAGATGTTTATGCGTGGATTGGGTTGGATATCAGGGAGCAAATCATCACACATTGTCTCCATTCGACTTGGAGATTTCGACCAGGGGATAAATCGTAGTGCTCCCATGTAATACAATTTGGAACAAGTTGAGATACATATAATACCCGACTACTTTTGGCGAGGTACTTGGTCATAAACGTGTAAATACCGCTCCAGCCTACATGTAAAGCGCTTGTTGTCGCAGAGCCAGTCACTGGCAGCCTCAGGCAGGAACCCGTATCCTCCTCAACTTCAACTGCACTGCACCGTATGTACATACAACACTTGACAGCAAGGGGGTCGTCGTCTCACTCGCATCCAACGGGTAAACGGGGGCCGCGGCAGCCACGTTACCATGTCAGCCAGCCCAACACGTTTTGTCGCCCGCCGAAAACGACACTGACAGCGGCGACAGACGCCGGACAAATCAGCACCACACGATCTTGATTTGCGCCATTTCAAAACCGCCCCCCATGTCTGCCGTCTTATCTCGGCGACGATACGTTCCAGGTTCCGGTCGAGATGTTGTGGAACGCGGTATTTCCTTTTTCTCTGTCCCATGGGACGTCCGGTTGCTCACCAGGCCAGGTGCGCCCTCCGTCGTCTGACGCGCGGATCGACCGGCGGCAGGAAATGCCATGACGGGAATTCACCTGGTGATTCAATGAGCCGAGATCATGGTCGTTCCTTGTAGATATTGTGATAGGGGATATTTGACTAATTGGCTATTATATGGGATAAGGCAGATAGGGGCTAGGATTAGGTACCGTGAATACATAGATAATTTACGGACTACATAATAACTTGGGTCCCCTGTTTTCTCCCTATATCTCTCTAATAATAGCTACACTACGGAGTACATCCCCTGAATTATTTTACAAGTCTACTTGCCCCACGTGGGGCAGTAAATATATCAGTTTCCTCGTATGTAAATCACGAACATTTCAAGGTACCTTTTAATCCTAGCCCCTGTCTGCCCTATCTTCTATTAAACGCCTAATTAGCTCGCTATCTCCCTGTCTTGTATGTAGATTTGTAAAATAATTCAAGGGTTGTAGTGTAGTCTGCGTAACTCGAATGCCTGTTAGTTAGGGACTTCACCTGGTTGGTAATATACTCCGTAGATTTATATATTAAAACAGGGGGTAGACTGTACGTGAACGGACGGGGTGTTACTGCTTGGACGACGTATCACTCAGCAAGTCAAGGGGCTGAGCCAGGATATGATGCGTGATCCACCAGGTCTGGAAGAAAAATTGCAATGTGATTATGGATTCGCAGCGATGTCTGATGACAGCGGCTGGCATCGCCAGCAAGGCAAGTTTTCTATCACAATGGATCTAACAGGGAGGGTGTTGTGTTCTCGGCGGGTATTGCCGCCACGGACGGAGCAAATCCACTCGGGAGAAGATGGCAAATCGCCAAAAATGATATTGGAGAAAGCCAAGCCAAAAAAAAAAGTAGCCAGCATCATCACTTACAAGTGACTCGTGAGTCAGGAAACTGTTCACTAGGAACGGCACCTCGTTATGTTATGACGCTGGTCCTTGGTGACCCCTGCCTCTTGATTAGCAATTCGCACTGAAAAAAAAAAAGCCCCAGTCCATCATCCATCATCGATTGACGGCGCTTGGCGTCCAGCATGAGCCGTGGTAGGCACGGCGGCTCTGTCTTTGCAACGTTTCGTGCACAAGCGTCACCTCACCCGAGTCGCAATGCGAAATTGGCTAAAGCGGTTGCCGTCAATAGATTGCGGTCACAATCGAACCGGGTTTCTGGTCGCGACATGCCGGCCTTGGCGTGTGCGAGGCGAGGCACTTGAACCCATCCATCGACGGTGAATAGGTTCAAGCAAGTTGCTGCCGTATAACAAGGCGTCGTCGGTCCGGCCGATTCTATGTACTTCGAGTATTCTCGCGTCGGGTGACGCTGATGAGATAAACTAACAAGCGTCCCAGGTTTAGTAACATGACTTCATCGGACACTCCAAAGTCCGCTTCTTCTAGACGCATAGCTTGTCGTGGGCCTGGCCTGACACCTGAGAAGACAGATGGCCGTGCGGAACTCCAGCCAGCCGCACGGCCATCTGTCTTTTAATCATGGTTTGGTTGCTTTGCTTCAACCTTGGAGAAGCAAAAAAGGCCATGCGGCTTCGAGGTGACCGTGCTCTTCTGACTTGGTGGTAATATCAGGCTGTTTGTGCCCAGGTACTCCGTAATACTACATGGACACGAGTTCTTGTTGCATCCATAGATGCACCCCATGGCTCATGTCACATCCTCAACACGGCAGGAAAAGTGAGAGGTGAAGACGGGAAATCACTGGTTATCGGTTTCAGGTATGAAATGCAAGTTGAGCATGGGTACGGCAGGCTGCATTGCATGCCGCCGGGGGAATACGAGACCCAACAGACAGCCAGTTGCCCATGCGGAGCACTCCGTGTGTACGGAGTACATGTACATACATAGATGAGAAATGGACACCAGGTCAATGATGATGGATTGATTCAATGTCACGGATATGTCGGCTGGACTTGCCAGCTTAGGAGGCAGGGAGGGCAATAGTAAGCTTCCCTGCTGCTGCTGCTGCTGCGCGACCTTGGCTCTGACAAATTTTGTCGTAGAACATGTAGAAAAACATACCTCGTCCACCCATTGTACATACTTGTGCCGGACGGACTCATCTGGGCAGTCAGTGCGAATTCGTACGTGCACGTGCATGCGCGAAGGGCCCGAGCTGAGCTGAGCTGAGTCCCTGTGACTGTGATGTGATGGCGACTACGGAGTATGCAGAGTTGGCTGTCTCACTTGTACGGGCCTGTAACGACGGTGAAAAGCTTCGTGACCGATCAATGACCATGAATGGCATTGTTTCCCCCGACTTCTCATTGCCTGTACATAGTCTATCGGTGGTGGTGGCGGCGGCGGCGCGGCGGACTCGCTATCGGCTTCAGAAGCCGGATCTGCTGTCGACGAAAAAAGAGGGTGTATTCACTGGTCCATCTGTTCTGCGGAGTAAAAGCAATATTATGGCGAGTTGTGAACGAGAGAGAGCGACTGCTAATTCTGCAGCGTCGTGGATCCGTCATTGTCGGCGTGACGCTGGCAGATGGTGGCAGATGACACCGTGTGCGTGGGTGCGCCCAGTTTCCAGCTCGGCAGGGTGCAGGGGTACCAAGCGGCCGAGAGAAGCTGGCAGGGAAGGAGCACATTGCCGCTTTTAACCATTTTTACCATTGGTTCTGATCAGACCAGACCAGACTTGTCATCGCAGCCTGCCACGACTCGGTGTTGCTAAATCGGGATGCATGATACGGTAAATCAATTACTCCGTATGTATTTTGTAGAGTACCGTTTCCCACTCAGCCCGGGCTCAATGAAATTGTAGAATTGGAAACATTACGGAGTGCTGCCGCAATTTTGCTTTGTCAAATGTTCCATTGTCTGGTTCTTTGCCCGGCCCTTTTCTCCGCCCCACACTGATGGAGGCGTTCACTTCTTTCTTGCATGGGCGCGTGCGAAGCGCTGAACAAAAAAAAAAAAGAAAGAAAGAAAGAAAGAAAGAAAAAATCCAACGTGGACGGGATGGCTGGCTCGCTGTGCGGAGACAACGCAACCAACCCCCCCATCACCATCACCGCCCTTGGCTTCGTGCTACCACTACGCGCTGGCTTTCGCCATTGTGATTGCGATTGCAACTCCCATGACAGAGTCTGCCGACCAAAAAAAAAAAGTCTCCGCAGCGGGCGGCAACTCCTCTCTCGGTGCTTCTCGGAAGCCGTCCCCATCAGCGAGCCCACCCA
>AMDK01000797.1:0-12029 GCA_000309355.1 Epichloe gansuensis var. inebrians E818
TTAAGTAATTAATCTTTTCTTTTATAAAAGTATTTAAGGATATCCCTATTTATATATAATAAGGACCTTAATATTACCTTATTAAAGGATATTCTAAGAGATATAGAAATTAATCTTAAGGTAATCTATATCTATAAGATATAGTAAGAAAGGAGTATTTATAGGTATTATATAGAATAGGATAATACTAAAAGGAGTAGGTATATTAATTAATCTAATTAAGAGAATTAGCTTACTACTTCTAAATCTAATTATTACCTTCTTAGCTTTAGATTTATTAAGCTAGATCTTAGGGATTAATTACTATAGAGTAAGAAATTAGGGGTGCCTTACTAATAAGTAGCCTATAGCCTTAGTATTAGGAATAATACCTTAGAATATACCTAAGGAGTAGTAGTTTTTAAGGAAAAAAGGTAGTTAAAGCTATTTAAGGCGTTTATTTAGGATAGAAATTTTAACCTTTTATAGTATAATAAGTTTAAATTAGCTTCTATATTGTAATAAGGGTAACCTGACTTAATGGTTTTACTATTTACATTATGGTAGTTATATATAACATAAAAACCTTTTTATCTAGCCTAGGTGCGAAAATTATTAGTATAACCTATACTAAGTCTTTGCGATAAATAATACTAGCCTTTTCTATTACTAGAAATACTTTCTTTAAAAACTCGCGATATCTTGCTAAGTATTAGAACTGCTTTCTCTTTCTAGGTTATATGTCTAGGATTAGTAGGATGTAATATTAAAGAAGGTTAGTTATGTAAATACCCTTAAGCTTCTAAATAAAATAATCCTTAAAGGTATAGTATAGTGTTATAATTATTATCTATTATAGGGCAGTCCTTGCATAGTCTCTAAGCTTAATATTAGACTTATTAAACTATAAAATAATAGTTTTAGGCAAGGCAGTGGATAATAAGCGGTTTATATAGAGATTTTATAATTAGCAGGGGTAGGCCTTAATTTCTGATTTTCCTATATAATTTGCTAAGTCTAACTATCCTATATTATTATGCATGGCTCCTAACTTATTTATGTTATAAACTATGGCATAACTAGCTCTATTAGAGTGCATTACTAAATCTTTACTATAATAACTACTATTATAGGTTTTATTGTTCTATTCTTTAATTTACCTATTTATATAGGGATTTTTAATTTCCTAGGGGAAGGCCTTAATTTTTAAGTTTCCTATATAAATTAGACCTTTATTATATCTAGGCGTGTCTATTACAAGTTTCTCCTAATATTTCGTAGTAATAGGTACGTTACTTAAGACTTTAAATAGATTAAGATTATTAATCCTATTATAATCCTATTCCTCTATTAAGTCCTTATTATTAAGTTCTTCCTATTCTTCCTTATCTAAATTATCCTTTATTAAGCCTTCCTATAATATTAGGTAAGGTTAAGTCCTTATCTATTCCTAATTATCCCTAAGGTTATAGATAAAGTTTATAGATAATTCCCTCTTCTATAAGATCTATTATTATTTAATTTAGCTCTAAGTAATTTCCTAGCACTTTAACATAGGTTTTAGTTAAGGCACTCTAGAGTAGTAAGAGTTAAATAATTTAATTTCTATCTCGCAATTTAACTTAGTGGTTATTCTATCTATAATAACATTCCTTAGTAGGTTCTAGATAACCATAGTATTTAATTTTAGGTTAAGCTTATCTCTAAGTTTATTAGGATTAGTCTTATTTATAATAATATTATTTTCCTTACTAAGGGTTCCCTTAGTTTTCCTATCCCCCTAATACCTTCCTTCCTAGCTTTATTCTCTAAGTATTCTCTAATAGTAACCCTTTAAAGTTAGTTATTCTAATCTTATCTAGTAGTAGTAGTCTTTAATTTCGCGAATAATTACTAGTATTATTATTTATAATACTTAGTTTTCTAACTCCTAGTTTTTAGTGTTAAATAATTAGTTATTTAAGCCTCTTAGGATTTCTTCTATCTCTTCTAAGATTTCCTAGTTATCGTTAATAAACTCTATAGCCTTATCTAGTTTTATTCTCTATAGTAACTAAGCTTATATATTAGTTTTCTAGAATAAATCTAGATATAGGTATATTAGCAAGGTTTATATTACCCCTTTAGTACCTATAATAGTAAGTTTCTCTTTACTATAATATTTAATTATATTAATATATTAAAGCTAAACTTTTCCTAATAGGATATTCTAATCTTATTAAGCTAGCATAACGTAATATTTTACTAATACTAATATTCCGCTTATTATAATCTAGAGATAGGCATATAAGGTAATAGGATAATTAATATTATTTACTATTTAAATAAATTATTTTTCCTAGAGTTATACTAATAGGAATCCATATCTTTTTAGATAGTTCTTATTTACTAACTCTATACTAGATCCCCTATTAATTAGAGCTAAATCACATTAAATCCCTTTAATATAAGTTATAATATATCCTAGAGTTATTACTACTTTACTGTCTGGTTTAGCGATATTATTCTAAGTAATTATAGCGTTTATTAAACCTAAAGACTTTTCATGATATTTAGGTCTTATATTAGGATATATCACTTCCTGGTATAGTTCTATAAGATAAGAGATAATAGATTTTACCCTATTACTCTTTATTTTCTAATAGCATTATATTAGATAACTTAACTATTAATAGATAATAAGCGCTATCTATAAGAGTTATAGAATACTAATAGGGATAGTGGTTTCTCCTAAATATTTACCTAAGTTAAACAGTAGAATATTATATTCCTTTATAGCTTTAATATTCTCTAAAGCTAGTCTCTAATAGGGTTAAGTAGTTAAAGTAGTATCTTTTATTAAAACTTCCTTAGGTAAGGCTATTACTAGTCCCTAGGGGTTTTCTATAACCTTTTCTAGGTATAGTCTTAGTACTAGAAGTAACCTTTAGAATTCCTTAAGGCTTATCTCCTAGAGTAGCTAGGCTATTTATAGACTAGAGTTATTCCTATTATCTAGAGTATTATCTAAGTTAAGGATTTCTTTAATTTATTATTAGGCTAGTTTATTTATTACTATTTTAGGTTTTAGAGTAGACTTTATAACCCTTTTATTCTATCTATAAGTTAATACTAGCTTAGTTATCTCTTTTGCCTTCCCTTTTAACTAAGCGGTAGTATTAATATAGTTAATATTATTCTATCTATAAGTTAATACTAGCTTAGTTATCTCTTTTGCCTTCCCTTTTAACTAAGCGGTAGTATTAATATAGTTAATATTATTCTCTTTATAGATATAACTTAGGGATTAGTAGTTTAAAGAGAATACCGTGAATAACTAAAGTCCTAGGGTTAGAACAAAACCTTAGGGAGGAACTAGGTCTATTCCTAATTCACTAATATAGTTTAACTAATTTAAGTTATCTAATTCTCTTTATTAATCTCTTTTTATTTACATCCCTTTATAGGCCTATTAATCTTATTATCTTTTAAAATCTTCTAATAAGTATCTATCCTTCTTTAAGCAGTTATATCCTATATATCCCTATTCTCTATATAAAAAACACTAGAAGAATTCTAGATCCCTCTAGATCTAATCTCCCCTTAGATTTAGGTTTATACTACTAATATTTCTGGATTTACCTAGGGACTAGGTTCTATTATTTATATTATATCTTGATTAGTTATATTACCCTACTATTCAAGTTATATTACTAGCTGCTTAAGCTTAGAATGCTTCTAACTATCTTACTAATTTAGCTATTTACTTAGATACCTATTTCTCTCTCTTAGACTATTCCTTTATTTATTTCTAAAGTAGTCCTATACTAGCTATTAAGATAGCGTCCTTAGATAGTTATAATATCTTTTTATAAGCTAAGGATTAGTAGTTATAAAGAATAAGTTTTAGATTAGATATTATTAGGTCCTTAGAAGCTATACTATTTGTTTATTTATTTAATATAAATAAATAATTAAATACTCTTTCCTAGAGTCTTATATCTATTTCTCTATCTACTAGATAGTAAATAAAGTTTATAAAGAGGACTTATTATATATTAGATTTTGCCTTTAAAGCTAGGCATTTAGCCTATTAGATATAAGTATTTAGTGTCTTATCTTTTTCTCTTATAAAACTAAATATTTCTTACTATATAAAGATTTTAATAAATAGGTCTAGATTTTTAAACTTAGCTAGGAATTTAGTAAATATTACTTCCTAGGAGTAATCCTTATATTCTAAGTTTTTATACTAGATAGCTGCTTTCCCTTATAAACCTTAAATAAAGATTAAACAAATAAAGGTATTATAATAGTTTAGAGGGACTTAGGCTATTATAGCTATTATTTTATAATATTTTATATACTCCTTAGCTAGCCTATCTTTTAGTAGGCTAGAGAAAGTAATTCTCTTACTATCTATAGCTAAGTTTATAGGGAAGAAGGGATTATTTATTTTAACTATTTATCTTATTTTCCTAATATTAACTAACTTTAGTAATTAAAGAGATAGGGAAGGGAAATAAGGGAGGATATTATCTATTAGGTAAGATAGCCTTAGAGACTAAGCTAGGCTTAGAATAAACTCTAATAATCTTCTATTATATTCTAACTATTCTAAGCCTAAACTTAGGATTAAATCCTCTTAAGTCCTTAGGTTTAAATCTTTAGACTATAGGGATTATATAAAGAAACTAGTCTAGGATAAGTTAATTAAAGTTAATAGAATATTAGTAAGTTCTTAGATTCCTTAGAGAGAATAGGATAGTAGGGATTATAAGAGATTAAAGAGTGTTAAAGCTTAGGTAATTAAAGAGGGAAGGGAAAATTTAGTCTAGCTTATTAGTAAAAGTTAGATAGGTAAGGAATAGAAGGTCTTATAAACTTTATTATAATAAAGTTTTTAAGGGATAGAATAGGAATTAAATAAAGTAAGGCTAGACTTAATTATTATATATAATGAATTGCTTCTTATTTACCTAAAGAAGAAGAAGAAAAAAACTATCCTAAAAATTCCTATTAAGAAAAACTTTTATATCCTCCTTAAGTCCCTAAGCGCTTCCTTCCCCTAAGTCTTATATTAGCTATTATAATATATTAAACCTTCCTAATTATTTATACCCTTCTAATTTAAGCTTAGTGTATCTAACCTAATAGTATAGTATTAACTAATTAGGAAGTTAGATAAGTATAAAGGTAAGGCGGAAAGTAGGTTAAAGTAGGGTAAGTAGTCTATGCATTTCCCCTTAGCTTATAGTAGGCTAAGTATATAGCTAAAGCAAGATTTTTAGGCTTTAGGCTAGCCTTAGCTAATCCTCTATAGTACGAAGTTCTACTCTAAGTCTATATAGTATCCTATAGGCTTACCTAGATATTTATAATATTAACTACTAAAGAACTAGTATATAACTAGTATTATATAGATATCTTTAACTAGTATAGTAGGCAATGCTATTAATTATTTCTTCTAGTTATAGTATATTTTTCTAACTCCTTAATATAATAAGTTCTATATATCTATTATATTATATCTATATTAAAATATAGCGCGTGTCTTGCTATAGTATTTGCTATAGTAAAGGGATGCTAATTTTACTAAGTATAAAAATATCTAATTCTATACTAGGTTTTTAGGACTTATATTAGATTCTAGAGTTTAAATTTTTCCTAAGATTTAATTATTTATCTAGCCTTATTTATTCTCTATTTATTTAGGTATCCTAATATCTTCTAGGTCCTTATTTTACTAAGTATAAAAATAGTAATTCCTAGGGTAAGTTTTCCTAGGTTAGGTAAGTTTCTTAGCGCTTCTTAAAGTTATAAGTTTAGGAGGCCTATCTAGTTATATCTAAGTTAGGTTTAGGCTAGCTATTCTTAGATAAGGTAATTATAATATCCTCCCTAATTAACTCTACTATAGTTATACTAGCCTTAACTCTTAACTCTTAACTCCTAATAATCTAATAGTTTATTATTAATCTAAGTAATAAGAGGTTATCTCTATTTCTCTAAATAAGTGTTATAAGGGGTTCTTATTCTATTTATAAGTATTTTTATAGCCCTATAGTTCTATGCCTATTATATTAAGTCCTATAGTCCTTAGTATTCTTACATTATCTAATAGAAGTAAATTCTAATCTTAGCTAGAAATAATTTTAGACCTTATCCATAACCATAGCTATATCCTATTAATCCTTCTTAGTCCTAGCTATAGTTAGACTTTAATAAAGGTTTATATTCCTATCCCTTACTATTTATTATAATTATTCGCTTAATTAGTTAAGGATTCTTTAGAAGTGCTAGCTTATTAGGTTATTAGTTAAATAGGAGAGTAAACCTATCCTAGTCTCATTACCATGAAGTTAGTCCCATTGGTTAGGGGGTATAATGATGCTTGTATTGTTCAGTAGTGCTGCCTAGCCCGTTCCCATATTACTTCCACCTCGGATTACCTAAGCTATTCTCCACCCCAACACACCGCAGCAGCCGCTCCTGGCCCCGCCGACTCTGTCCCGGGGACAAGACTGGCCGCCTCAGGGTTGAGGGGTCCCTGTGCATCACGACGGTTTTGGCGGTTTCGACGGGCTCTGCGACGTCGTTGGTTGATTGCCACCGGGGCCGCTGTCGCCGGGGCAGGCAGGGCATGCAGGGCAGGCCGAGAGACCAACGACGCCAGTAGCCGATTGTCACCCAAAAGCATACGTTGCGTCGACGTCGTGGAATGAATGGCCTGCTCCCGAAAGACGGCCACGTTCATCGGCGTGACGAAGGGGGCGCCGGTTGCCGGGGCAGCCGGGGCAGGCCGAGAGGCCAGCGTCGCCGGTAGCCGACCTTCACCAAAAACATACGTTGCGTCGACGTCGTGGATTGCATGGCCTGCTCCCGAAAGACGGCCACGTTCATCGGCGTGACGAAGGCAAAGACGCTGGCGGCGCCGGTTTCCGCCATGACGGTGTCAGCGACGGCACCCAGGGCGTTGCCATCATTGGTGATGACGGCCCTGCTGCCGGTCGCGATATTATTGTCGACGCGCATCTGCACGTTCACCTGCCGGCCACCGTTGTGGCTGGAGTTGACGGCGACTGCGGACGTCACTTGGCCCGACTGGTTCGTCGTGGCATTGAAGGCGATCTGCTCGACCTCCGGAAGGATGCCCTGACTGATGAGACGCTGTTCGTGAACGCGATCTCGTCGGGCCCCATTGTTGTTACGAGGCCGGGGTCGACGAACGCCAACGCCTCCGTGCCATCGTTGTTGAGGATTGCCACGGCCGGGGCCGGCAAAACCTCCACGGCCCGCTCGGCCGCGATTGCCACCACTACCACTACCACTTCCACTGACACTTCCACTGACACGGCCATTCTGGCCGTTATTGCCCCCAGCGGTCTGGGTGCCCTGGCTGATTCGGTTGTTGCGAGCCATTGTGTGTGAGTGTGTGCGTTTGTGATTTGTTTGTGGATGTGTGCGTTTGTGGTGGTATTTGGAAAGAGGAGAAGGGAAAAAAAGAAAACCAAAGAATCACACAGAGAGTGAACAATATTATTCAACATTGTGGGAAGAGGGGTCTCTCTGCGTGTTTGTGGGCAGAAACAGCTGTGACAGCTGGCGAAAAGTGAAGCGAACAGCTGGTGAAACTTGGCGTACGCGTTGCTAGGCAGGTCATGTGAACTGTGAATTCACATAATTAAAAAAGATTTTCACTTCCTTTGAAAGCTCGTTTTAGCCTCTTTCCATACCGTTTTCGCCCGTTTCGGCACGATAAAAGTTTTCAGAGGCCAAAAACAAAAGCAAGTACGTCCAAGACAGTCTCCTTTTTCTCCTCCTCTTGACTAACAGGATACCCAAGAATGGAGAGAACCTTCTCGGACAGGAAGGCGTATCAGCTGCCACGGCAGTGGTCCCGTCTCGTGAAAAAGATGGAGGACTGGGTGCAATCACCCATTGACAAGGCTGTCAAAATTGCCACTCTCGAAGGCCCCCGGGTCTCGGGCAAAAGCATGAAGTTGCCACGATTCCTGCACCAGGCGCTGTTGCCCGATACGGGGTCCGGTTTGGGACATGCTGTCATTCACGTCACGTCAGAAACAGAACGGGTGTTTCTTGAAGAGGCATACGACGCTGCCCTCAAACAAGAGAATCACTGGGGACGAGATATGCCGGAATTCCCGTTGCAGCGGATTTCATATCCGGGATGCATCGCGTTGATTGAAAAAAATCTGAAGTGTTGCTTGGACACAAGTGGATCGAGCGGCAATAGTTCCTTTCATTTCAACCATCGCACAGTCTTCGTGGTTGATGTCGACGCCGACATGTCGCCAGAATGTGCGCACATGCTCACTATTCTGCTCGTCTGGTGCGCGGAAGCTAGCAAGTGTGCGGCTCCGTATGGCCCTTTTGAGACTTCCGTCATTGTCATGACATCCGGCAGTATCCATCCTACGCTTAGGCAGTTCTTGGATGACGTCGTGGAGAGGACTGCCTCGTTCGAGGGCGTCGAATCCTTTATTGCATCTCGTCCGGCTGACATGAAGAATCACGCCGAGACCATTCTGGCTCCAAAGGATATAGTCTCGCGGCTTCGCCGGGATTTCGACACGTCCACCACGGCTGGACGTCTTCATCTCGTCATCTGCTTCCCCCATTGTATCGTCGATGGTGAGATTCGGGGCCTGGCAGGTTCCGATGTCCTCATTGCCGAGGGCGCGGGTGACTGCCCTGATTTCAACAGGGATGAGTGGTTCCGTAAACTTCCCCAACATGAGCCACGCCATCGCCTTGTTGTTGTTCCCTGCGGCTTCAAGGCTCCGATACACGTCGAGGGCTTTGACGCAGTTACGGTGGTGACCAGTGCCGTCGCTTGTCGATGCATTGTTGATTGGGGGTCGGGCCATGTGATCCAGACGTGTGTCGAATTATCTCAGTTGGAGATATGGGATCAGACGTCTCTTCGATTTCGGGCCGCGGAAATCCCCCAAGATCGCATTGCTCTTTACAAGGTACAGGAATCCTCCCACAGGTTCGAACAGAGGCCCGCAGTCGCGGCTGGTTCTGTGAAGCTGCCAGGGTTGATGTCCGCGCTGGCCACGCTCCAAGTAGGACAGCCAATTGTACAACTTGCGATCCGAATTCTAAGCTCGGATGCCGTGCCTGGCCTTCTTATTGACCGCAGCACCGAGCTAGGACAAATGGGGATCCTCAATAAAAACATGGTTCGCGGTAATGACATGCCAGTCCTCCGCTGCGCCTTGTCGGGGAAGACACGCCAGGGGTTCTATACTCTTTTGCCCATGTTTGACCACGATGTCAACTTGGCCTACTTTGCTGCCTTGCCATGTGAGCACCGATCAGCTTGGGCGGTCAAGATCCAGTTGGCCTGCCTGTTCCACGTGGGCTTTGATCGAGTCTTTGGGGACATTGATGCGCAAAAGGTGATTGACCGCGTCTCGTTCAGCCAATTATACGAGCGATGTCATGGCTACACCACGACCCTCTGCAGAGAAAGTACCCTCTGGTCCCTGCTCGCCATCTGGAAGCATACTTTCGCGAGGGATCCGACTATTTTCGCTGGACAGACGACGAATGCTATCAGTATCCTTGGCGGCCATGGCCAAGTGATGATCGAGCAATCGGTGCGGGTCCTTGATATGATAGCCAAAACGTACTTGGCATTGGATCTGCCCTACGCGGCTAGTCTGATCGCCGATGAGCCATCGTCCATGACTTTAGCGGCCATTGAAGAACTTCAGTGGCACATGATGAAAAGCTTTGCGTCACGTTTTGTTGCGGCCGCGGTGCCCGTCGATGCGCCCGTGATGGATGCCGGCAATGTCCAATTTGTTGATTACAAATCGTTGCGGAAGATTGTAGCATGGCCAAGTATATTTGCCTTTGTTCAGTTTGGCTATCTCAGATCCATCGAGCCTGGCATCTTGTCTGGCGTTACAGTGCGGCGTTTCCAGTCCTCCGATGGGCTGAACTTGGCCCTTGACTGGACATATATCCCACAGGCCATTGTGGCTCGCTGGATTCGAGAAACGACCGATGGAAGTCCTGATCTGCACGAGGCCATCAAGGGCAAATGTATTAGAGGTCGGTACTTGCGTCTGTATCGACCGGCGTGAAGTATTCGGGGGGGGGTGGGGGGTTAGGCCGAAAGAAAGTATTCGGGGGGGTAGGACAACGTGAAGGTATTCAAGGGGGGGCGTGTGTGGGAGAAGATTCATGTCAAAATTTTGTGCTACTCTACTTGGGCTTCCTTATTGCCGAAGAAAAGTGATGACAAAAGTTGGAACAATTGGAACACTTGATGTGCATAAAGTCCAGAACCTGCCAAGCACGGACGTTCCTCTTGCAAAATGAGTGACTGACGTGACGTGACGCTACATGTCCTTGGAGTTCAGTCTGGTTCATTGAGAGGCAATGTCCCCACTTGCAGTTCACCTTAATGTGACTTGCGAATTCGGCGAGCCTGCGAACAGGTGTATCAAGTGAAGACAGCTGGCAGAGCTGTGAGTTGGGAAAACAGTCTAATGAAAAAAATTCTGTGCCTCGAACCTTTGCCGTTTGAACTTTGACGGTCCATCATCAAGAAGAGCAGTAAAGCCACCACAAAGATTAAAATCAACATCAAATCTGCAATTTAATAATGACTACTCCCAACTTTCTTGAACCCATGGGCCGCCCCTGGAGGGATTGCCGCCCCCGAAACCACCCTCGCCGCGAATTCGAGCTCGATCTGGACGCGTATGGGCCAAGTGACATCACTGGCCGCCGCCATGCCATAGAGCTCTTTGCCAGGTATCTTACTGGCATCTCTCCGGAGACGTTGGAACAGCGCTTTGCCCGTTCCGTCAAGGATATCCATGAATGGTTGGCCAAGGACAGGGTGTTGTCCATCTCCCACGAGGCTTTCGAGCTTCTGGTTGACCTGCTGTTTTGGTGGCAGTACTGTAAGTACCCGCGCCCCCGTGGAACAATGTCACTGCCCAAGCTAACACCAAGTAGTCCGCCGCGTCGAAGAGGAGAGGCGGCCAAGGTGCCCCTATATCCCTCAGCTGAAGATGGTCGACGGAAGGGTTGGCCCTATCTCGGCCAGCTACGCGGCTTGGATTGACGAACGGGCCGATCAACTGCCCTGGATCCGACAGGAAGGGGATCAACAGGCAGCCAGAACAGCCGCCGCCGCGTCCTCCAAGAAGGATGGTTCTCCTGCTCCCGTGCAGGAGGTGAAAAACAGCGAGGCCAGCAAGGCCAGCGAGGCCAGCAAGGCCAGTGAGGCCAGTGAGGCCAGTGAGGCCAGTGAGGCAAAGGGCAAGGCCAAGGCCATTGCCACTGGCTTGGAGTTGTCTCGCCGGGCTGACCCGGTGGCCCCGGGAACGTTTGCCTCCTCGGAGACCGCGGGGCCATCTGGGGAGGCCGCGGGAAATATGCCCGAGCTGCCCGCGAGAGAGCCGCGCGAAAGGATTTGGCGCAAGCTGTACGGGCAAGAAGAGGTCCCGCTGACCTGCGGGCCCTTTGAGCTTTACATCATGGAGCACATTGGCTTCTATCGGTGTTTTTGGGGGGCCAACAAGGGTGAAAGGCTTGAAAAGATCCACGAGTTTTTCGGGCCCACCGTCCTCATCTCTAGCGCAGAGGTCGACCCGGCCGAGGTTCCGGCCGCCGGTAAGGGTGCCATGAAGGTCGTTGTTGGCTTGAAGCCGGGCATGGAGAATGACCCTCGTGGCGAGCAGGATCTGTGCCGCGCCTGGGTCACCCTGCTGGATTGGGCCAGAGAGGCCTACACCCAAGGGCCCATCGCCTTGCACGACTGGCTGTTCGCCAGGAGGCTTCGTCGGTTTGACGCTCTGAACATGGACGCCATGAGGGACGTCGTCAGAAAGGTCAACGAGGACACCAAGGGTGCTGCAGAGGGTACGGAAAAGTACCTCAAAGCCGTCGCCTTGGCCCAGGAGGAGGCCGAGAAAATCGTCCTCGATCACGGCCCACTCGATAATAACAGCCCTTTGGAAAGGAAACGCGCTGTCCATGTGCTGTCGGCCGCCCTCGATACCTGGGTTCGTTACAACAGC
>AMDK01000798.1:0-12009 GCA_000309355.1 Epichloe gansuensis var. inebrians E818
CTTATAGGAGAAGAAAGGAACTAAGCTAGAGATTATATAGGATTTGCCTTTATACTATTATATATATAGGTTATACGTAGCTTATATATAGCCCTAACCTAGCTACGCATAGCCTGCGGCCTTTATATGCCCTTTCCGGATCCGGGATTAACCTAAGACATGACCTAAGCTTCTAAGCTCGAGTCCATAACAATAAGCACTTATTACTAGTCCTAAAATACTTCTATTAGCACTAGCTTAGACTTATTATAGACTTAGAATTACCCTTACTAATAATATTATAGTACTAATAGCCTAGATACTCTATAGATTAAGTATAGTAAAAACTATACTAAATTAAATAAGTGTTACGGTGCAGCCCCACAGGGGCCATCGCGGGTGTCAAGCGCGCACGCATGGGTGGATTGCCTAATCTAGTTACGCTATAGGCAAAAGGATACGTATTAAACAAGTCCCTCTGACTTGCTTAATTAACACCTATATTACTAGGTCTAGGCAAAGCCTAGATTATTACATAGGCTCTTTCCTATAGTAGCCTTTTTCTTCTAATATAACCTATATAACCTAATCTCTCTCTCTCTCTCTTCTCTCTCTCTCTCTCTATTAGCTAGTAATACCACGCATCCCCTAGGGACCTCTCTCTTATCCCTATAAGCCTAGGAAGAGCACTATTATAACCTTCTCTGCACGCAGCTGGCTTAAACCTATAACCTTAGGGTAACTTGTTCAAATATTACGGTGCAGCCCCATAGGGGCTATCACGGGTGTTAAGCGCGCACGCACAAGTGGATTGCCTAATCCAGTTGCGCTATAGGCAAAAGGATACGTATTGAACAAGTCCCTCTGACTTGCTTAATTGACACCTATATTGCTAGGTCTAGGCAAAGCCTAGATCATCACAATAAGGCTCTCTAACTATAATTTATTAGAGTTAAAGCTAGGCTAGAATAAGGGTATATATAACTAACTATAAGCTATTTCTCTATTACTTACTTTAGCTATCTCTTAGTAAGGTTGTTACGTGCCAGAATTGACATTGGCACGATCTAGAGCATGATCCACAATATGACCTAGAACGTAGCTAGCACGTGACCTAGAACCCCTATATTAGATAATAGTTTTAGCTTCTAGCTAGTTAAATCAAATAATAACCTTAACAACCTATACACTTATTTAATCTCCTATTCTATCACGTAATAAGTGGTAGCAATTGCTCTTTGATCGTTGCGTACTATAGCGCTTTTACTACTAATAAAAGCCACTAAGCCAATAATTCGTTAACCAATCCACCAAGCCCATCAAAGCTATCCCTTTCACTAGGCCTGATAGCTCCCCTAGGCATCGTGCCTATCGTTAGATTCGCTGACCTCGGATTCGAATTAATCCGTTAATTCGATCGATCCGTTGATTTAAAGACCTTCAATTTGTTGACCTTCGAATTGATTCGATCTTTGACCTTCGATTTAATTGAGTTATTAACCTTCGTTTTTAACCTTTGATTTAATCAATTCTTTAACCCTTAATTCGTTAATCTTTATCCTAACCGTTAATCTAATAAATTTATTAATTTTAATCACTAGCCTCTACTAGGTAGTTTCCTTATAAACTAAATAAAGCTTACTATAATGCTTCCCTTACACTAGTTAGATTAGTATAAGCAGTAGCGATTATAGTGACTTTATAAGTAAGATTATTAGCGCTAAACCTATAATATATATAAAAAGACCTTCTTATTAAGAAATTAGGTCTTTTAATAACTTAAGAACCTATGCCTAGCTAGTTAGCAATTTTAACAGATTTAATAGTAGCTAGTTTAGCAATTCCAGTGGCAATAAGAATAGCACTAACGGGACCTTTAGGACCTAAGGACCCGATATCAATAGCAGCAGCAGCAGATACAGGACCTTTAACAGAAGCTAGCTATAGAAGAGGATAACTTCCAATAGCTTAAAGACCTTATTAAGGATGTCTTTGAAGAGCGTAATTACCTTTAAAGGCAGCTAGCTTATTAGCAAATTCGTTAGTAGCTAATTCGTTAGCCTAACCGAATTTAATAGCCTAACCGAATTCCTATCCCTTTGCAAAGCTCGTTACCTGTCCCCTTGCAAAGATCGTTACCCGGCCCTTTGCAACGCCCGTTGCAAGCTATTAATCATCAGATCTATTAATTTAATAATCAATATGACTATCCGTATAACTATTAATCTAATAGCAAATCAGATAATTAACCTTCCTGTTAACCTAACCGTTAACCTAACCGTTAACCTAATTAATCCGTTTAATCTAATTAATCTAATTAATCTAATAATTAATTTAACTATAATTTAGAACGCCCTATTAACCTACGTTTTAAATCAGATATATAAGTTAATAATAACAATTAATCTAACCGCTATTCTTGCCGCAGATCCTGTAGGTTAAGTTATCAATTCGATAATCAATTCAATGATCAATTCAATGATCAATTCGATAACCGATTTAATAACCGATTTAATGACCGATTTAATGACCGATTCGATGACCGATTCAAAAACCGATTTGACCGCAGGACCTAACAATTAACCTAATGAATCTGACTAAATTCCTTTGCAAGAGCCCGCTGCCTAGCTTATTATAAATTCATTAAATCTTAGATAGCTAGGATAGCTATCTCTTTTATTAGTAGTGCCTATATCTATTACATGCCAGAATTAACATTAGCACGATCTAGAGCATAACCTATAACATAACCTAGAACGTAGCTAGCACGTGACCTAGAACCCCTATATTAGACAATAGTTTTAGCTTCTAGCTAGTTGAATCGAATAACAACCTTAACAACCTACACACTCATTTGATCTCCCATTCCATCACGTAACAAAGGTGCTTACCTATAAAGGGGCTAGATTTCTATAGAGATTAAAGCTAAAGCTAACTAGATTAAAGAGATACACATCGACCCATTTACGGAACCGCCCTAGATCAAGAAAGCAGAACGCGGATATCAGCTGAGGTTCTGGGAAACACTGAGTGTAAAAGTTCCTGATTTAGAGTGCTATTAGTCTCCTCTTTACGCAGTTCGCGTTCCAATTTCTCGAAATCTCTGCAAAACATTTCTGCTGCTTCCGCAGTTATTTGGCGGGCCAACAGTGCATCCTGAATGTGTCTTATTCTATCGTTGGCGTCTATTAAGGCAGAAGGGAGAAATTCATCTAGTCGCTGACTCGCTGCGCTGAGGGCATGTCTGCTGGCATCCGCTTTGACTGTAGTTATGCCATCGATTCTCTCGATGAGTGCCGGCTCCAGACCGGACTCCAGGTGGAAGAACTCATACTGGCTCTTGACAACCTTTACTACCTCGGCTTTGACCCTTTGTCGAAGTCGGCCTGCTCGCGTTTTCGTAAAGTCAAATTCATCAAGACATTTTTCGGCCAGTGCATTGAAGTTGATGGCGAAGATGGAGCCTTTCAAAGGGGTCATGACTCTAGCCATGTTTTCACATGCAGACAAAAACGGCTCGAAAGCATCTGACAACATCACATCGAAATCGGATTCTCTGGTTTCAGGCGGTGACAGAGACGAGTCATACGTCTGCATGATAGCCCTGAGCTGTTCCAGAGCGTCAACAAAAAACCTTGGAGGCGTCAGATCCGCAGGAACGTTCTGTGATTCGATTTGCACAGAAGCAATTTTATCCTTAATTAACGAGCGGAATTGACGTAAAGCTTCTGCCTCCAAAGTCTGGACACACCCTAGTAGGTTCGTTGACGAGCCGAGCAGTCTATCGAATGTAATTCGATAGAAGCTCAGAAGGTTAGCTATCTTGTAAGCTGGAACGATTTCTTCGTTGGTTTGGATAATCTGTTCAACGCGCTGCCGCAGTAGCCTTGCTGTGCCAGACACATCCTTATCAACGAGATCACCAAGTGCTTTGAGGGCGTTGAACTCGTTTTCGAGACCTCCGTCATCCGCCACAAGCCGCCAAACCTCAGTGTCTCTGCCAGATTTTAGCCCTTTTACAAGCTCTTCGCCTTCTGCGATAAAAAGAATTTCCAATGCCTCACGCTCGCTGACCGCTGCTGTGTGCACCCAGGCCAACATATCTCCTACATAGCGCAACGTATCATGGGCTGTAAGGTCAATCGGTTTGACTGTGTCATCAACATCTCCGAAGGATGATATTCCCGTCAGAGCGACGTGAAACGCTTCCGATAGTATACGCTCTCTAGCTTCGGAGAACAAATCAAGACAGCTTTGAAAAAGCGATGGTCGTTCCGCCAAAACTCGTAGAGCTTGCCTTATCGACGAGCTCATCTGCGGGTTCTCAATATTCAAAGTCTTAAACTCCCGTTGTGTCCAATTATACAGCTTTTGAAACCCCATATTGAAGTTCTTGGATGCCTGTTCCATCAAGTCCAGCCCGAATGTCTGGTTTTCGAGACCAAGGAGTACCTCGCAACTTTTTATGATACTTTTTGCTTTGCACAGTGCGGTGAAGAATCGATTGTCAAGCGGCTCAGCTGTTGACGTTAAAGAAACGATTTCGGCTTCGGTCATAATAAAACGGTCTTTGAAAGCCACTAGGATGCTCTGCTTGTTGCGAAGAAGCTCTCGCTTTTTCAAAAGGGACGTGGTTTCGTGCACGATCGATGAAGTTTTGTCTTGAGCCATTACAGCCTGTGACTTCATGCCTTCATATTTTTTGTTTAATTTGCCAAGGACAGTCTTGACATGATTCAATTGCTAGCTTTGGTGTTAATTCTTTCTCAATAGCCCAAGTGTTGGGATAGGACATACGAACCTCAGCAACACGGCCGAAATGATCAATCACCAACCCGTTGCATTCCATCACATCTCTCTGAAGTTCGAGGCGGATTTGACGTCTGGTCTTTGCATTGTTTAACAAATTCCGCTGGTCGAACAGTGAGAGAGCTTCACGAAACTCTGTGTCGGAAAAGGACGTCGAAAGCACTGACGTAACTTTTGATGAAAGAGAACTCGATTGCTTAGACGGATCCCTTGTTTTGTGGCTACTAGCATCTGGAGGCTCGTAACTGAGTACCTCCATTCTCGTTATGACTATTGATAGCCCCCGTTAAGCAGTCTCCGTATTTATCCCCTTGTGCTGTGTTTATCTTGTGTTGGGTGTGCAAACATTCGACCTAGGCTCCTCCGCGCATTGAATTAGCGCCACTCTTATCCCGCGAGACAAGAGTTATGTCTGTGGAGCAGATTGTAGTGAGGTTCATTACCTATGAGTGCTGGAGATGACTTATTCGACTAGCCGTGGCTGCACTGAATAAAGGATAGGCGATGACAAAAAATTGGATGATCTGCGACACGCTGTCATGGCCCTGGACACATGAGTGTCAACTTACTTAACTAGGTAGAAGGTAGGCAGGTAGGTAATAGTGGTAGGTAATGAGGTGGGCTATCTAAGGTCTGGGTAAGAGGCCTGTTGTCTCGGATAATTCACACCTCCTACTAGGGTAATTATTCAAGCATAAGCATCTTTGAGACAAATTAAGCAAGCGGTCAAAAGCTGCCGATATTATACCGGATGAAGCCTGGCGGAACTTGGTGGAGCACTCCATAGCGCGTGTTATGCTTTGACTGTCACCTGACTGCTCCGGTGACATGCTGTTCCACACCACGACAACAGTCATGCGTCAAGAAATGGTATAAATGACATTGTCAGGCAGCGGCCATTACTATCAAAACTCCCCTAGACAACCACTTCAGCTATTTATGGGCAACGAATGAGTTCAACTACCTTCGAGAAGGGTACGACAATCCTGGCAGTTATCGCAATGCAATCAATTGTCCACTCATTCGACCATCACGTCAATTCTGCATCGTGGCTACTATCTTCCAACAAAGGCAAGCTTTTCGACTGACAAAGGATCTCACAGTAAGACGCGGAATTTCGAAGCTAGGACGATAGTCAAAAGCTGTTATACAAAAAATCTCGAACATAATCGAAGAGAACACACAACACTTCCGCTGTTCTGCTCGAGGTCAGCTTCTTGCCGGGCATATTCAGGCTACCCTTTATAGTTCAGCTAAACGTGCTGTTGTGAGAATGCCGCGTAAGCCTATTCCAGAAGGCACGTCTAGATGGCTAGTTAATGAAGAGGATATCGAAAACGATGTTCCGGCATCCCTTCTCGTGGAAACAAACGAGCGACTAGTGCGAGCCTCCTCCGAGTCTCCCCATATAACACGAGATAATTCATCAACACAACGCGAAATGCTTGATCGGCAATCAAAAGCACAGTGGCAAACTGCAAACCCCCAACATCGGGTCCGTCGAGACAGCCAACAGGGTTCTGGCGGGCTATCACAACCTCGGTCTTTGAGAAAAAGCCTGGTTCCGGGTGGACACCGTGAAAAGGCGCTTTGGAGATGGGTCAACATCTCAAACCTCGACAGCTTTATGCGTGACGTATATGACTACTACGAAGGTGGAGGGTTGTTGTGTATCCTCTGTTCAAATGCATTATGGCTTCTGTATGTACAACACCACAAGACTATCTGTACGTGTTTGCTGACAGTGGAAAGGGAGACTCTCTTCGTGGCAGTGTTTTTGACCTTTCTCACTCAATGCGTTGACTATGGCAAGGTACCAGAGAGCAAATCCTTATCTCAAGTCATCATAAAGCAGTGCACGCGAAGAATGTCGTTTGCATGGAGTTTCGGAATTTGGCTGTACTCATTTTTTTTTATATGGAAGTCTGTGCAATACTTTTTCGAACTACGTCGACTGGTTTACGTCAAGGACTTCTTTATTCACTTACTCGAGATTCCAGAGCAAGATATGCAGACAGTCTCGTGGCAAGACATCGTTGCACGAATCATGATATTGCGCGAGGATAATCCCAAAACTGCAATTAATATTCCGCGCAATCTCCGCCGTTTCATTGGAAGTCAGTCGAAAGAAAGACTGGATGCCCATGATATAGCCAATCGTCTGATGCGCAAAGACAATTTTCTGATCGCTATGATCAACAAAGACGTCTTAAATCTTTCGCTGCCGCTACCATTCATCAAAGGGAAACAGCTGTTCTCAAAAACGATGGAATGGTACTTGCACTACTGCATTCTCGATATGGCATTCAACGAATTTGGTCAAGTGAGACAGGACTTCTTGCGTGCTGATAGGCGGTCTTTGCTGAGCCAGAAGTTGCGGCAACGCCTGTACTTCGCTGGATTCTTGAATCTTATATTTGCGCCAATAGTTCTGGCATATGTTGTCATTGTATACTTTTTCACATACTACAACGTGAGTGTGATCTCAAAAGAAGCCTCCTGGCGAATTGACTTGTGCTGAACAAAAAAGCTGACCAACACGAACATAGGAATATCAAAAAGATCCGAAGTTGGCCGCTACCCGAAAATACACAGCGCTTGCAGAGTGGAAGTTCAGGCAATTCAATGAGCTGCCCCACATTTTCCATGAGAGATTGCACATGTCGTTTCCCTTTGCGACACACTATATCGACCAGTTCCCTAAACGCATGACTGAAGAATTTGCCCGAAGTGTTTCTTTTATGTCCGGAGCCATAACAGCAGTGCTTGCTGTCTGCACTATTCTCGACTCCGAACTGTTTCTGGGGTTCGAAATCACCCATGACAGAACTGTTTTGTTCTACCTTGGTATTTTTGGAGGCATCTGGGCCATAACAAGGGGGATGGTGTCCGAAGAAACCACTGTATTCAATCCTGAATTCGCATTGCGAAATGTCATCGAATATACGCAGTTCATGCCTGACCACTGGAAGGGACGGTTGCATAGCTTCGAGGTGAAGAAGGAATTTTCCGAGCTCTACAAGATGAAGGTGGTAATCTTTCTGGAGGAAGTATTAGGCATCATCACGACACCAATGCTTTTGTTTTTTTCCCTCCCCAAGTGTGCGGAGCAAATCATAGATTTTTTCCGCGAGTTTACCATTCATGTAGATGGACTTGGTTACGTTTGTTCCTTCGCGGTATTCGATTTCAAAAGGGGTGTAGGACAAGCCGCTCATCCCAAGAGGGACTGTGACATCAGAGAAGACTATTATTCGACCAAGCATGGAAAAATGGCTGCCTCATATTACGGCTTTTTGGACAATTATGTCATTAACCCCAAAACTGGGATTCCAGGACAAATGCCGTCAGGCAGTCGCGGACAGTTCCACCCACCACCAGTCTTTCCTGGGCTCAATTCACCATCTCTCGCTGTGGATATGCAGAGTTCGAACGTAGCTCAAACTGAATTGGCGAGACACCGAATTCATACAACCAATCCTCCGCCAGGAAAAGCTGGCAGAGATGTGACAAAATCAATCCATCAATTTTCCCCGATGGCATCAATCTTGTTGGACCCACGCAATCAACCATCAGGCGCCTTGCTCGGAGCGAGAGGCTTATATAGGCCCCATCTTCCCAGAGATATGATGTACGGAGAGCCGCTGAATTTCGAACAAAGCTTTATACACGGGAGCAAAAAACGAAAGCCTTTAGAGGAGGAAGACGATAACTTGGAAGAAGGCGGGCTGTTGGGCGACTCTACATGGGAAACGTCACCTGGACATGGCCTTAGTCGCGAGAATAGCTCGACGAATCCAGAAGAACCACGGGACGGCGTACTGGGACTTATTCACCAGCTGCGGCAAGCTCAGCATAGCCGTCGAGGGGGCGTTATTTAGGCCCAGACTCAAAGGACGTTACGGCAATGGGAAGCTATGATGGCAGATGTTTCTAGGTCGCCACGAAAGGGGAGATGGAACAAACAAGAACTGGGTGTATACATTTGATAATCAATAACCGCATCACCATATTGAATAGCCAACTGTTGCCTGAAGCTGCATCCAGACATCCAATTATTAGCATAAAGTGAACCATTTCTGATCGCGCCACTGATTAGGTATGTTTTATGTGAACCAGTTATCTGTATTGCTCTCATCATGATACCTGCAACCAGTAATGAGGGTGCATAACCACTACCACCCAGGTGTGCATTGTTCCTGATGAAATATCAACACTTAGTCTGCCAGCGAAATAAAATATGTCGTGGTGACAAGCTGGTGGCAGTGACTTTGAATACTAACTGATAATTTGTCAACGATGCCCACCTGTTCAGATCACGCGTCATAATGCGAATTATTACAAATTAAATTTTTGAGCAATGCTCCCTGGCTGGCAGCTGGCTATGATGAGGCATTTGTTGATCTATTGTCAAATTCAATGCATTCACAACAACTATTGGTCACGAATTAAAAGGTTCAGTCAACAGAGTACAAAGCCGAGACTCGAGAACCAAGGCTACTTTCTAGCGCTGGGAGCCTAGCCCATTGTACTGGCATTATTCCTACATGTACTAATTAATACCAGTCACGGGACCGGTCACTCTACTAAGCAGGAGTTGCAAGCACCCACACCGCTTTCCATAGGCCTGAAGTTCCCCTAATGCATGGCCAGTAATGGGCTTCTCCTGGTCCGCCTTTCCTACCTGTCGTAGTTTGTGGCTCCTTGTCGTTTGCGCCGGATTCCGAGGCCGTGAACGGAGCAACTGTCACGAAAATATTTACAACCAACTGGCCTCACCCCTATTTTCCAACATCGTTGATTGTCGCGCGACTCCTAGTCTGGGTCATGTGCCTTCTCAAGCTGCCTACTGACGTACGTTTCTCTACATCGTATAGCACACTCGACCGATCCTCGATCAAAATTTTCAATTCTCAACTCAGGGCCGAGTAGGCGTCGCATCTGAAGAACGCCGCTTTACCTCTGCGCCGAGCTATTCCCACCTGCGATCAAGATTGCCCAACCAAGCCAGCTACGAGAGTCTCGTCAACCTTATATTTCGCCTATTACTGCCTTTTGAGTCTGTTTGACCAATCGTTTCGGCGCAATCGTTGCCAATCTGGCTGCCCTGGAGTCTAAAGTGTTCGGCGGAGCTGAAGCTGTGGCCGAAATGGCCCAGCCAAGCGCCGAGCAAGGGGAGGATTATGAGTAAACTTCTTCATTGCTTTCTTGAGGACGATGAATACCAGCTAATGCAATTCACCACTGTTTCTAGCTATGAATCCCTCCCCCCAAATTTCTCCCTGCTCCAAAACATGGCTGCTGGAGCCTTCGCGGGCATCGCGGTACGTCCCGACTCTCTGGACCTTCCCCCTGTCCAAACATTACGGCGGGTCATGCGTCTTTCCATATGTGTAACATGCCGCTAACTAGGCTTCGTCAGGAACATACTGTCATGTATCCCATCGATGCAATCAAGGTACAAGCTACTGATCTCTCCGAAGCTTGTTATAACGTTGACTTAACGTCGTTGGCGTCTCTCCATTCATCTTGACTGTAACCTGCTTTGCTGACCCAACAAGTCTAGACGCGGATGCAAGTGCTGAATACCACTTCTAATACAGCTCACTCGGGCGTGCTCCGCAGTACCTATCAGATGGCATCAAGGGAAGGCTTCTTCAGCCTCTGGCGCGGAATGTCTAGTGTTATCGTTGGAGCCGGTACGACAGTGAACAACTCATTTGTCCGCATTCTGTATATCTACTGAATTGGACTATCCAGGCCCAGCACATGCTGTTTATTTTGCGACATATGAGGCTGTCAAACATGCTATGGGAGGCAATCAGGCTGGCGTCCACCACCCGTTAGCTGCCGGTAAGTTGAGGACCTACAACAAAATCTCGTTGTATTCGTAAACACCAGCAACTATCTAACAAATTGCACTTGACAGTTACTAGTGGAGCTGCCGCTACCATTGCCAGCGATGCTTTCATGAATCCCTTCGACGGTACGTTATTTTGGTCGTTATCATTGTCACATGAACAGATAAAAACTAATACATTGTCTCAAGTTATAAAACAACGAATGCAAATTCAGGGTTCCAGCAAAATGTACAGATCTATGGTCGATTGTGCAAAATTCGTGTATCGAAATGAAGGCATAGGAGCTTTCTACATATCGTACCCGACCACTTTGTCCATGACTGTGCCATTCACCGCTTTGCAGTTTCTTGCGTACGAATCCATTTCAACGGCCATGAATCCGGAGAAGGAATATGATCCGTTGACGCATTGCTTAGCGGGAGCAGTTGCAGGAGGATTTGCGGCCGGTCTGACCACACCCATGGACGTCATCAAAACGATATTGCAAACTCGCGGCACATCATCGGACCCACAAGTCCGCAATGTCAATGGCTTCCTTGGTGGTTGCCAGCTGCTTTACCACAGGGAAGGCCTCCGAGGATTCTTCAAAGGCGTACGCCCAAGAGTCGTGACAACTATGCCTAGCACTGCCATCTGCTGGTCAGCATACGAATTTTCAAAGTACGAGGACAAGTTTCATATCAAATTGAGTCAATGCAGCTCTCTCTGAGTATCAACTGACAACTGCACAGGGCATATTTTATTAAACGTAACGATTCGTCATAAGCAGGCGACTTTGATATACCCAAACAAAGCACAATTGCTGAATACTGGACTAGGAAATAGTACTTTGCAGAATGGCTGAGATCCCGTGGCCACTATCATCAAGGGCGTCGCATGTAAACTTTCTCTGTTACTTGTTTAAATTTTTATTTTTATTTTTCACCAACACTCCCTTTTCCCAGAAAGCCTTAGATTGTATATTTGGTCTATGTGGTTCATTTCTTGCATCAGTACGTTTTGCATTCCAACGCTTCTCACTTTGGCGACCAGAACTAGTCTAAAGTAGATCGTCTTGATTGTTACGGGGGATCCGGGTGCTGTGTTGACCGAGTCAAGATCAAGCTCACTGAGGATAATACTGATCTAGCTGAATAATGATTGAAAAAAGAGCGACATGGCCGCACATTCAAGCTTTACGTTTCGCCTCTATGAATGTCGCTAAGCTAGTCATGTAGCAGAGAGGATTATATGTCGAGGCCAACTAAATCGTTTACATCTGCGCATTTCGCCTTACATACCAATACTGCCTCAATTATGGTGAACCATGATAGTGATAAATCTTGAGGGGCAGAATGAAGAAAGGTGTGATTTGTAATGT
>AMDK01000799.1:0-12005 GCA_000309355.1 Epichloe gansuensis var. inebrians E818
GGGATATCTTATAGAGCACTATAAGGGCTAGGTAAACTAGGCTAAGTAAAGTTAGTATATTATTATAAGGGAAAGAAAGTATATATAAACTACTTATTACTATAGAGATTACTAAGGATTATACCTTTAGTACCCTTTCCTTATCTTAACTAGAGGTAAGAATTATAGAGGAGTATACCTAAGATACTTTTCCCTTTCCTTCTTAGGAAATACTAACTTACTAGCTAATTACTTAATATTAGCTAGGGAAGAAGGAGAATAAGGCTTAGAAGCTTCCCTAAGGCTCTAAGTGTAATATTAGGCTAATATAATAGCTAGCTAAGTATACTCCCTAGGATTAGTAATCTTACCCTATAAGATTCCCTTAAGAGAGTTATAGCTAATATAATTCTTATTAGTTATATTAATTAAAATATAGGCTTAATTAAAAAAGGGTAAGATATAGAGAAAAAGAAGAAGAAAAAGCTTATAATCCTATAAGGAAAGCTTTTTTAGGTAAGGGGGATATAGTTAATATACTTACTTATAGCTTATTATATTTACTTATAGCTTACCTTACTTTATAGACCTAAAAACACTATATATCCTATATAAAGAGTATAATTATAGGTCTTAATAGCCTTAAACTATAATTAAGAGGTATATTACCTAGGGTAGCATAGAGATTATAATTATCTATGCTTATACACGCATTAGAATGCTTATAATATATATAACTTAAGCTAGATAGGCTCTTTCCCTCTATAAAAGGGACGCTTATAATCTCTCTTTTATAGCTAGATAACTATCTTTAATTTTATCTTCTTTATAACCTATTATTAGGGGGCCTTGTTAATTGCTGCGTCACGTGCCCGTCTTTTTTTCCCTCACGCGTGCGAGACAATCCAATCCCCATTATTAATACGGTCTTATTCGCTCGGATCGGAATAATAATACGAGACACTACTGCACATATTTCGGGTCGGCTCGGCTCGGCGGCTCCGAAGCTGCACGGTCTTCCATAAGGCCACCAGCTGACTCGAATACATCCGAGCAGGGAAGACGAGATGTGTTCGTTGCAGCAGTGAGAAAAAAAAAAAAGAGCTTCCTTGTGGCAAAGCAAGCGAGCAAGCGAAAAACAAACCATGGCAGTCAAGAAAGATCAAGATCATGTTTTCGCCATCATCGGCGGCGGTATTGCTGGTCTCACGCTCGCGATCGCCCTCCACCATCGCGGACTCAAGGTCAAGATATTTGAACAAGCAGGGCAAATCCAAGAAATCGGCGCCGGGGTTTCCTTTACGCCCAATGCTCTGCAGGCCATGAAAATCTGCCATCCGGCCATATACGAAGCCTTTGAGAGGGTATGCACGCGCAACCTGTGGCCTTGCAAGCAAAAGGTATGGTTCGACTTCTATGATACGCGGAATGAGAATGAGGACGCCGACGAGGATGCGCTTGCCAAGCCTGCCTTTAGCATCTCAAACGATGTCGGGCAGATCGGGGTCCACCGGGCGCATTTCTTGGATGAGCTCATCAAGCTGGTGCCGAAAGGGGTTGCGCACGTTGGGAAGAGATTGGAGAATTACGAAGAGGGCCCCAACGGAAGATTGCGACTCGAGTTTGCCGATGGCTCAGAGGACGAGGTGGATGTGATTCTGGCCTGTGACGGAATCAAGTCCAAAGTCCGTCAGCTGCTGTTTGGCGCCCATCATCCATGTGCCCTTCCGTCGTATACCCACAAGTACGCGTATCGAGCTCTCGTGCCGATGGAAGATGCCATCAATGCCATCGGAAAAGAAAAGGCCCAGAACGCAGCCATGCATGTGAGTAAGCTCAAGCTCTTTGTCCCACCACCCGCTCACCCGCTCACTCACTCACTCACTCACTCACTCCTCCGTCGCCCGTCACCTTTGTCCCAGTACTTCTCTTGATGCGGAAAAGCCACTGACAACGTCTACTACTTCGTACGGCAACTTCCTACAGATGGGCAAAGGTGGCCATGTTTTGACCTTCCCTGTCAACCACGGGCAGACAGTCAATGTCGTTGCGTTCCACGCAACTTCGGAAGAATGGCCAGACAGCTCAAAGCTCACCGCGCAATCTACCCGTGAGGCGGCCTTGCGGGACTTCTCTCACTTCGGACCCCAAATTATCAAGCTGCTGAAGTTGACAAGCCCAAAACTCGACATTGTGAGTTATTGCCTTCCCTGAATGCAGCCCAAAAAAAAAATTACACTGGAGTGAAGACATGAATTGATGATGACGATGATGATGATGATAATGATGACAATTTCAAGTGGGCAATCTTCGATTTGGGCGAGAATCCTCCGCCTACCTTTGCAATAGATCGCGTCTGTCTGGTCGGCGACGCCGCTCACGCAACATCCCCGCATCATGGGGCCGGGGCGGGATTCTGCATTGAAGACGCCGCAGTGCTGGCACACTTGCTTGCCAACGACAAGATCACGGACCATCGTGGGCACCGGGTTGCTCTTGCAGTGTACGACGCCGTGAGACGAGAGCGAGGCTCGTGGTTGGTGCAAAGCAGTAGACGCATCGGCAACACGTATGAGTGGATGGCAGAGGGGATAGAGGATGACCTGACAAAGGTTGAAGAAGAGATCAAGTATAGGAACGGTGTGATTGCCAACGTGGACGTCATGGCCATGTGTCATCAGGCGCAAGAGGAGTTTTCGAAAAGATGGTATGCACTGATTGATTGATTGATTGTATCTCTTGGCCGAGACTTTCCACGTGACCGGGGCTTCCCAAATGGAAGTGGGCAGACGATTTGCCTCTCCCCTATCCTATATAGATTGCTATTCCTTTGGCGGCCCGAACCGCGCTGTATGTATGTATGTTTGTATGTATGTATGTTTGTATGTATGTAATGTCTCATAGGAAGTTAGGAACAGATGACACGTAATAGCGCGAGAGGATGAAGCATACGGGTACGGAATGCTTATGCGTCCATTTCCGCGCGATTCCGTTCCTTTACATCATAGCGTCTTATGTATACGGAGTAATAGCGTCTGCAATAGGGTGAAAAGTGTGCGGAGAAAGCGGGGGGTGTCATTGAAAGGGTATAAAAAGGTGCTAGTTCTCTTCCTGCTAAATGCGATCCTAGTGTTTGCTCAGCTCCTTCGTTGCCTTCGTTGTCCCAACATACCTTGTCCAGTTAGTCACGTCACCCGCAGTATCATGCCCTCCTCACCCCCAATCACCATCCTTTTTGTGCCGGGCGCGTGGCACAGCGCACAATGCTTCGCGCCCGTTGCTCAGATTCTCCAGCAGACCGGCTTTCAGACCGAGCTGATTGAGCTCCCTTCCGTCGGCCCCTCGAAACATCTTGACAACTTTGATCCAGACGTCGACGTCATCCGCCAGCGCGTGTCCAAGGCCATTGCCAACGGTCAAAGGGTGGCCATAGTGGCTCACTCGTATGGCGGCATTCCGGCCTGCGAGGCGCTGCGTGATTTCGTTGACGGGGACGGGGACAGGGACAAGATCGTTCACCTCTACTTTTGCACCTCATTCATCATTCCTGAAAATGCATCCCTGATTGCTGCGTTTGGCGGCAACGCCCTTCCCTGGTTTCGCATTTCCGAGGACGGCCTCGAGGTCAATCCCGATACCCCGGAGCACATCTTTTACAATGATGTTCCGGGGGAGAAAGTCAAGCAGCTCGTGCAACAGCTGAAGCCACAAAGCTACCAAGTCATGCACAGTCCGCTCACCTACGCGGCTTGGAAACACGTGCCTTGTACCTATCTCTACTGTTCGCGTGATAAAGCGATTCCGCCAGAGATTCAGAAAATGATGGTGGAGGGCACGGCAGCGGGTTATGGCATCAGGACAGACGAGATCGACGCTGGTCATAGTCCACACCTAACGAAGCCGAACGAGGTTGCCGAGTCGATTGCCAAAGCCATCCGCTCAAGCTGAACCGGACAGACAACTGGTCACATCACATGGAACAGTAAATACTCAACTCGGTACAGCAGGTAGCTAGGCTTGAAAGAAAACAAAATACCCTTCCTGTTGCGCCCGTAGCCTACTTACTTTGGTCCCTGATTACGCTTCGGATTGGAATAGTTCCAACCAATCCAAGCTGGTGAGGTTTGTGCCGAAACAGTCCTTATAATTGCCACTCAGGAAAGAAATGCCGTCTCCGAAATTTGGTGCTTCCGTATTGCTCAAGTGGGAGGAGACTGGCGTGAGACTAGGTCCTACACCACATGCTGTGGCCTCTGTGCCTCAACTGGTCAGCTATGGATGAGCAAGGGAGAAGGCTTTTTCCTTTTTCTTTTTTGTTGAGAGAGAGAGAGAAAGAGAGAAAGAGAGGAAACCAACCTGTCTCCTCTTCCTTGAACATTCGCTGTTGCACCGCCCTAAGTAAACGTATCACATGGACTGCGGAATGAACGCGGTCTTTATGCCAATCTAAGCTTGCTAGGCAGCGGGTCCAGTGAAGCCGAAATGATGAATGCATCGTTTGTATATCGAGGATATTGGACTTTAGAGATGCGAGCAACACAATGGCTGACGAGAACGTGACTGGCAGACCGATTCAATCAATACCTTCATGTGCCACGTGATGATTGCAGAACACTTACAGTAGACCGAGTGCCAGCTCGAACTGCGGTACACTGTCCCCAAGTTTACGTAGACTGCATCAATGAGATTGTACGCGGTGGATATGCATAGTTGGCAGCATTGCCGAATCGTACCATCATCCAATGTTTCGCTCAAAGAGTAGCACGGGGCGTCATCAGCAGGGACAGCCATGGTTGCCAGTAGCAGTGGGCGCAATAGAAGCAGCCTTGTCAGTAGAAACCTGTCGAAAAGCTTCAGAAAAAAACTTCTGATGACCCAATCTGGAGTGGATTTCGGCCTACCGACAATACAAGACTTTCTTCTGGAACCCAACTTCGTTGGTATATTGCAATGTTTCCATCTCCGATTCGCTCAAGCGTAGGTAGCTGGGTAATGCTTTGGAGAATTGGTCAAGTCGTCTGTTGAGCTCCAGAACTTGTGCCACCATTCTCGAACTGGGCGACATCCCAGATTCATCGCTCATCTTTTCAGCATCTGGCTCGCACGTGGTGACGAAATTTAGAACGTCGCGGAGAATGTCAATGAGCAAGCACGAATTCACAAAGAGACCCAAATAAGACGGCTTATCGTGTGGCTGACTTCCCACCCCATCCACTTGGAGATACTCATCGTCTAGGATTAGAGGCAAGGGAACGATATTTGGCCCATGCACGGTTGTCGGTCGGCCAAATGTCATGGACAAGAGCCTTTACGAATGGGTTAGAACGTCCCGTGAGAGACTATAGGGGGGGAAAAGGGAGAGAGAGAAAGGAGGGAGGGGGGGGGGGGGTTGGACGAGCTGACCTGTCCAGACTGACGCAACAATGCCATATGTGCCTTCGCATCTGCCGCTCCAGCTGTGACAGGGTAGGTCTCTGCCCCTCGACGTGCAAACCCAAGATTTGGGAAACCCGTATGGCAAGACCGACAGAGTTCCAGCAGCGGTTCGCGTGCCGGGTAGACTGCAAGTACACAACGTTCAAAAGCAGTATTTGAACCACGGACAGGTCGGCCGAATCCAACCAGTCGTGTCGAAAGGATTGTTTGGACCTCTCGTAGAACTCGTAAGCCACCGACGTCTTTTGCGCATCTTGGATGAGGTCGCTGAACTGGCAGCCCAATGCGCACACAAGATTGAGCATGGACACGAAGACGGCATGCCCTCTGCCAGACTTGAAGTATGCCGCATCCAGGGTTCCAGGTCCCGTCGTCCAAAAGTGAGTGTACTGGCGGAGAAACGTTGGCTTATGCAGAAAGGGAAACATTGGGTGTATGAAGCTCCAGTAGCACGAGACAAACTGATCGGTATCTCGACGGCGCGGCAGCATCACAACGCCACCATTTGACTCGGCAAGGATATTTTGCCGGGGCCGACTCTCTTCTTCCCTCTCCAAGCTTACAGCTGACTTGATGGCATCGTCGGCCGACAGGATTCGACGAAAGAAGGCGACCGTGGAGGAGGAGCCATATGTAGAGTTGTCGTCGTAGCTGGTGAGGGTTGCTAGCCCGTCGCTTTCCTTTGCTGGCGATTCCCAAGCTGATGGCGACGTGCGTCGAGGAGAGTCGGCAGAGTCGGCAGATTGCGAGGGAGGGGCAAATTTGTTGACAGGAGTTGACTCTTGGTCATGGCGCAAGATGGCAGGCTCTGCAGCGACGTCGCTCCCTCTAATTCTTGTGTAGCGGCAGTTTTGGCCGCAGCCCCGGGTTTCACAGGCAAGACAGACCGGATGTCGTCCATCGCATCTGGTCTTTCGGTCCCGACACGCGTCGCACGCGCTATTGACCTTTAAGCGCTTCCGCTTCTGCCCTTGGAGTCTCACAGGCTGCGGGCTCAACATGGCTCCCGGACGTGTTGACGCCGACGTGTAACGTGGTAAATGACGCTGCAAGGTGCTGACAACTGAGAACGAGGTACGGACTGCGGGGGTGGGCGGGACTGCCCGTCCGATCTGCTTGTATGTGTGGTGACACGGGCGAGATGAGAGACGGTATCAATCGATGAAGATCAATGTTCCGATTGAGATGGAGATGCCTACCGTTGGGGAGGTGGTCTTGCTCGAACAGATAGATTATTAATCGGTTAATCGGCACAGCTTCTTGCGATTTCCCAGAGGAGATGGGCCAATCAAACAAGCATGGCAAGCTGGTTGGGGGCCAAAGGCACATGGGCAGTCCACGTGATAATATGCACAACGTTAGCAAAAGTAACCCTAATTAGTAAGAGTCCCTTGGACCACAAAACGACCCACTGTTGAAAATGATTAATTTCCGACTTTTCCCTTTTTCTTTTCTTTTCCAAATCGTTTTTTTCCCGACACCCGAATCTCGGAAGATTTGTCCTGGGGTCTGGAATTGGATGGCTGCTTAGTGCTGATAATTTTCCTTCAGATCTGCGTCTTCTACGTTGCGAAGGGGCAGTTCATGGCAACAAGCTGCGACCAAGTCAACTTGAGAACTTTGATTGTTTCGAATCTCCTTCGTTGTTTCTAACCAGGCACAATATGGACTCTCTGAGTTTTGCGCATGCCATTCTGCAACTCGTGGAGAGACGCAGGCGGCAACCAGTCACAAGTAGATACCGGTGAAGACGGCCGCGATATAGCATGTCACTGTTCCAAATTTTGCCGCCATCATTCATGTGGGCAGGTTCGCATCGAGAACAATCGTACCGTCCACTTTTGTCAAACGTGGTATCATGATTATAGAGAAGCAAAGCAAGTCGTCTGAAACGAATAGCAGTAGTCGAAATTTGTCGCATGAAAGACCCATCCTCAAACAAAACGCCCATGATAGTACGATGGATGCAGTTAGTTTTTTTTTAGAATACGACAGTAATTGATGCCGTAAAGTCGCTCGCCGCAAATTCGCTGCCGTTTTTGACCGCCTGCCCGCTGCGGCAACGCGCTCACCGTCGCCCCACTTTCGGCCTCCCGCCGCTTTAGACATCTCTATAAGACCATCCGCTCCCACCCCAACTTCGATTTATTCTTCCCCCCTTCCCCCCCCAGCTCTCTTCACCCTGTCGAGACTCGCCGCAGACCGACCCCCCAGCCCGCCACGGCGTTGTCCCTTTTCTCAGACAGCAGTGCGGTGGCAGCCATCAGCCTCTACATTCATTAGACCCCCTGCGCAAATTACGCAATTCTAGCCCTCGACACACAGCGGCTTAGGCACTTTTCCCGCTGTCCGGCTCGAGTTCTTGTTCCGTCTATTTCGGCCGCAACTGCAAACCCTGATTCCTCGAGGCGTTTCGCTATACCCCTCCGAGATGGGGATTTGCCTCTCAAGGCAAGGCAGGGCGGGTTGTGGACCATGAAGGACTTGACAGTCTCCTCCGCCGCCGCAGCGTCGGGCTAGGGGGGTTGATTGAGCCGGACGCGATCCTTAGATCGAGGGAGGTCGTTGATGCGGACATGAAGCCCCCCTCCCCCCCCCCACCCCAGCTGGCGGCCTCCCAAGTCGAAACCTCACCCTCAATCTCCCGGAAGGACCGACGGTCATCTCCACTCTATGGCGAACCTCGAGGCGAGGCCAGGCGAACCGTGCGTGTCTCCATCGCAAGGTCTACCTCTCTCGGACAACTCAGACAGCAATCGAAACAAATTGGGCCTCTTCCCCGCCTAGGATCTCAGACTAATTCCGTCGAAGGCCTGGAAGCCAATGGATTTGCGATTCGACCTTTTCCTCGTGACAGGATGGGATGTGGGGAGCGGTCGGACAAACAAGAGAACGTCCGATGAAGGTCCGCATTCTGCGGCCACGACAACTTCACTCCGTCTCGCCCTTGCTCGGCCACGCTCATGGCACTGCTTTGCATGATATCCACCGCTTTGAACTAGTTGATACGGACGGCAATTCGCAATTGGACAATTGCAGATGCAAGGTTATCGGCTGTTCACTTTCCCGCGCCTCATTACGTATTCTGCAGTCATCACAATGCATTGCCACCAACCCCGTCACAAAAAGTGCGAAGTAGCTGAGCCTGGTCGCATTTATGGTGAGGCTTAGCCGCTAGAGGGGCGGAAGTTGGGCCCGCAGAGAGAGATGAGAACGAGGATTGCGGTGGAGTAGGCACGTGTCGCAACTCTTTCCCTGAGACCGAGAAGTCTTGCCATCATGTCGTTGGGGCGATGGGCCGATGAGCTTGAGCGTCACGGGATCACATTCCACGCAGCCAACTATAAAAAGCTCGACCGGCCTCGAGTTTCGCAATTCTGGTCTCCCCTCATCTAGTACGATAATTCTTCTTGTCCTTCCACAACAACTTGAGCCTCAGTCAAGCAGAATGCCAACATTCGAGACAAAATCGCTGTCCATGATTGGAGCTTGTTACCTAGGGCCTCCGAGCTCCTCCGAATCGTCCGCGATGTCGACGACACTATCTCCCGCTAGCTCAATCCGTTATGACGATACCAGCGACGATGATGTCTTCAGCAATCTCGAGCCTGTCCCGTGTAATCCAAACCTTGGATTTCTTGTTGACAGCGGAGACACTCGCTCAAAGACCCCCTTAACCTCTACGGGCGGGGCCGCTGCTTCTACTCCGTTGTACGGATCTCGTCTTCGCGAGATATTCACCGAGTATGAAAAATTACTACAAGGCTTAGGCAATGACAAGAAGCAAAGCGTTATCGCAGACGCAGGTAAAGCCTGTTAACAGATCTTCCTCATTCGTTAATACTGACAACAGAATCGCAGGCAACACTATCCCCAGTACGACCCGGCCCGAAGCACGCCGTCTGACTGTGTCGAGTGTCGGACTACACTTGCCATCTGCGGCTCGACCACTACCCAAGCGAGGGAACACAAAAAGAAAGGCTGGGCGAGCGAAGAAAAACGGCTCAGGAACAGCATCGCGACCAGATCTCAAGACGAAGAAGAGAGCGTTAGCCAGAAGATGCCAGGAATATGAATTCATGCGCTTGGGAGATGCGCGTCAATCTGAAGATGGATCGATAGAGGTTGAGGTCCACTGGGCGCTAATGTATGTGACGTGTGACCAGCTACGTGGCGAGAATGCCCTGGTCGAGGCGAAAGACTTGGTTATCAAAAAATTCGGGAAACCGGTATGGGAAAGACAAGACATTTTGTTATAAGCGTCAATGTAGTATGAACAGAGCGACCGTTTCCCACAGATTCGCAATAAGCTGTACTTCTTGCACGTTCTTATGCCAGCGCTGCAAGGACAGACTTCTCATGACCCCGTAGATCCTACAATATACCCAGCTCATATTCATTTCCGGGGTCGCAACCGACATATGAAGGGCATCGATGACTTTCGCTCCGCGACTCTGGCACAACGACGAATTAAGATGAGAACTCGAATTCCACCAATGATGGCTTGATCAGACTTGAGGTTATCTCGATACCAATGCTTCTGGCATGCGGTCAATTATGCCTTGAGGAACGAAAGGCTCTTTCTTCCGCGCCTTGATAAAAATTTCTGCGCCACTTCAAGGACAAAGGGCCTAGCATTTTAAACCCATGGCTGTCCCCGAATCGTTGCGGGAAGAAGGCGAACCCGACACGGTTCGCGCTTCAAAGCCTTGAGGAAAGAAGACTGTGATTAAACAAATAAGTTGACGTGTAGGATTTGCGCGGTAATTCATGAACGGACAGCTGGTTCAACTCTTAGTTCGGCTGCAATTCCACTTAGAATAGAATAAGTCACGTGATGCTCGAGACCCCGCGCTTGCCCAGAATGCAACCCCTCACAAATTAGCCACGTATCATCCCCTTACCCCATATAATCAAAATAATAACAGTTAGCACTTTCTCAGAATTGCTAAGGCTCTGATCCACGAGCCGGTGCAAACTTTGCACCGACTTTTCGCGGTACAAGTTGTATATGGGTTTATATAGGGCGGCTACTTTGTACCATTATGGCTCACTTTAGTAGCATTTTTTCACCGCCTTTACATAAGGGAGCTATTATAATAGCAGCTCCTCCCTTCTATAGCTTTAATATAATAGTAAGATTATAATTTACTAGTAAATACTATATAATTTAAATACCTTTTATAACTATATCCTAAAGCACTTAATTATAGGTATCCTTATCCCCCTAAATTTATCAGTCTAATAATTAAACCCTTTACTTACTTAAATTACTACTTAAAGCTTACTATAAGTAATAGCTTAATAATAATAAGGCTAATATTATTTAAGATATCCTTAAAGGCTTTATTCCTATATTATTAAGGAAATTTCTATAATATTAATAGTTTTTAAATACTATTAAGAACTAATTTAAGTAGCTAAAGGGTATTTAGTATGCTTTTTATACTATAGAGAAGAGGTCTAGTATAACCTATAATAAAGAGACTAGGTAGCTTTATATAAGTAAGTAAACTACTAAATTTATTATTAAGACTTATAAAAGGTTTAGAAAATTTATTATAACAAAGCCTCTTATTATAAGTTAAGCTATTATAAGAGAGGAATAGGTAAAGATCTTCTTAGGAGACTATAAAGCTAGTAATATAGTTATTAAAGCTTAAGATACCTAAAGCTTTGCTACTACTATAAGGGAATAAGTAAAGGTATTAGAAAGAGCTCTAATAAGTCTAAAGATAATAAAAGCAAGTCTTAAAGAGGGATTACTAATATATAATACCCTAATAATAAGGCTTATAATAATAGTATTAAGCTTCTTAATAATAAATATTTTACTAAAGTTAAGAATAATTAATAGTATTAAAGTTAGCCTTAAAGTAATATTATAGAGTAAAGCACTAATAATATAGCTATTTCCTTAATACTAAACCTATAGCGCTTATAATTAAGCTTTACTAGGGCTATGCCTAATAGATTATAGCTAAATTTATTACTATAAAGTTTATAGAAGCGTAAGGCTATAGCATAGGTAAAAAAGCTCTTAGATATAGTATCTAATATCCTTAGGCCTTAAATATAAGGCTTAAAGAGATATATTATTACTTAAAAAGCTATAGGGGCTAATAATATTAAGAAGGTAGTTAAGAACTATTAATTATATAATAAAGACTTTAGAATAAGTATAATTATTAGAGTTATATTATAGTTAAAGTAAGATTAACTAAATTCTCTAATTTAGAACTTATTATTATTAAAAAAGGTAAAGTAAGCGTAGATTAAGTTAAACTTTAGTGTTAATACTATCTAGTATATCTATAGAAAAGTAAGGCTTTTAAGAAGGTCTATAGGCATATATATATTATCACTTTTTAACCTATAATATTATTATTATATTAGCTAGAATTTTATTATTAACGCTATTAAATTCATTAAATACATATCTTTCTATTAAAATTACTACTTTATTAATATATCTAAAGCTACTATACTATCTTTTTTTAAACCTAATAGCCTATAAGGCCTATAATAAGTAAAGATACCTATATAGTAGCTACTTTAAGTGCTTTATACTTATCTCTAGGTAATAATTT
>AMDK01000800.1:0-11989 GCA_000309355.1 Epichloe gansuensis var. inebrians E818
AGTGTGAATTTATATAGGTAAAATGCTAGTAATCTTTATGCCTAAGTTAATTCTACTATAACCTTACTAAATTCCTACTTTAATAATATAAAAAGCCCTTTTCTTTACCCTTTTCTCTACCCTTTTCTTTACTCTCTTCTTTAACCTTTTCTTTACTCTCTTTAATAATATAAGAAGCCCTCTTTCTTTACCTTTATAAGCTATAGCTAAAGTCTATAATTATAAAAGCTACTTTATCTTTACTTCTAAGCTTATTCTAAAGTATTATATTCTTTAAATCTTCCTTAAACTAATTTATTACTTTTAATATTTAAACTATACTATAGCTTTTATAATATAACTTATAGTTAATTAATACCTTTTTAAACTTACTTTCTAATAGGTTACTTTACTAGTTAACTATAGTATATATATAAGTATACTCTTACTTTTAAACTTAAGAAAATACTAATTTAAATACTATAAAAACCGCTTTTATTATTAATTAATTTATATTCTTCTTTTAAATTCTCTAAATTAGTATACTACTTAGGGTAAATTTACTAAAAGGTAATAATATCCCTCTAGAACTTAATAAGCTTATAACCTAACTAATTTATTCTAATATAAGAGAAGTAATAAATTCTATTAATTATACTAAGGCTAATAAGGGATTATCCTTATTAGTTAGATTAATAGTAATAAGTCTAACCTAATAATTAGTATTATTCTTCCTTATTTTAGAAGGCTTTTATTAATTATTATCTTTATCTATTAGATCTCTAAGAGGCTAGGCTATTACTATAAAGCCTATATTATTACCTACTTTTAAAATAGTATTACTACTTAGTAAGTTTTTATAAAAGATCTTAGCCTAAGTATTATAGGTAATATTATTAGTAACTAAGAGTAGCTAGGTTATAACCTTTTTCCTAATTATACTATACTTCTTTTTAATTAGCTTAGTATTTATATTACTTATTTTAAGTATATAATCTATATTATTATATTATATACCTTAATAACTTTTAGCCTTTAAAAATACTTACTAGTAGTCTTATAAGCTATAATACTTTTACTTAATTAATTTTATAGTTTATTTATACTAAGGCTAGTATTCTTAAATACTAGAGATAATATCTTATATAATTACTTAAGTTATATTATACTTTATACTATTTAATTTACTATTAATCTATACTTTATAAAGCTTTTATAATAAGTAAAGTATTTACTTATTAGTTTATCTTATATTAGTATTATACTAAGAAGATTAACTAGGCTATAAAGATTTTTAATAATAAGAAAAGAGTATTATAATAAGAAAAAATAAGTAATTTACTTTCCTTAATAATTTATTATTAACTTTTATATAGGGGAAAAGCCTTAAATAATTAAATTAAGGGGTTAAGATAATAAGATTTTTTTACTCCTAATAGTATAAAGTAATCTCTTTACCTATCTTTATACTTAACTTATACTAAGTCCTATCTTAAGTGCGCTAGCGTTACGAGACTACGCTGACTTAGATCACACCCTAAGGGTTAAAGGTCTTAATTCGCCACTATACTTAGGAGCCGGTTAGTAATACCTTAGGCAAGGTAGTTATAGTGTGGAACGTGTGAAAACAGAGGATATAAGTGCGGGGTTACTACTGCGCGTTTCGGTACTCCTAACTATAGCGTTGTCGTCTGCTGCAAGGAGGATTGCAGCAAACCGGATTAGGGGGCCGCTTCTCTTCTCAGTGATCGACAACAACATTCGCAGATAGGTGACTGCTGCATAGCTACGACGAAAAGTTTAAACTCTGAACTCAATAGACAAGAGTATTCCTAGACTAGTGTCTTCTGTGTACATAGCCCTTTGTATTTGGTAGAAATAGTGCTTTAAGATTAAGATTTTTCATAATAAGAATTTAAAGGTAAAGGGACTATTACTAAATCTAAAAGATTAGATTACTTAGTATAAAAAAGAGAAGGGTTTACTACTAAATAAGTTAGGTTGTGATGATCTAGGCATTGCCTAAACCTAGCAATATAGGTGTCAATTGAACAAGTAAATGTTGACTTGTTCAATACGTATCCTTTTGCTTGCTATGGCGCAATGGATCAGGCACATCACCTGTACGATGCGCGCTTGACACCCGCGATGGCCCCTGTGGGGCTGCACCGTAACATAGTTTAGTTTTTTCCTTTCTCTTTATCTTAGTCATTTGTAGTTAATACGTATTATTATAGCATTTTGACCTATATCAATGAATCGTGCCGTGATAAAACGCGCAGGAGAAATTATTCCCGCCTGTGATTAGAAAGACTGCTTCAGATTATCGTAGGGTGGCTAAAGATAACTTGACGCGAATGCAACAAATCTTCTCACATAGATTTTGGTTAGTGCAAGTCATAAGCCGTAGTCCTCGTAACCTGTAATACGAACAGCCGTTTATGGAATGACTTGACTGTCTGAAGCCTGTCTTATATCAACGGCTGGTTGCTGACGGGCTGGAATTCAGGTTACTTATGATGGTGAGCTTCCTCTGCCTGTTGTCCTTCTTGCAAGTATTCTTGCAAAAAGCACTATATTTGCACTAAGGAAGGAGCGTCACACATCGAATATCAATACCGAATCGTATTCTTGCTCCGTTGGTCGTAGCTTAGATGGTGAAAGGGTCACTCATACGTTGTTATCTCAATCTGAAAATATGCTGACTGCCATCATACTTATGCTTGCTTGCTCTGTTCGTTCAGTCATTCAGCCCATGTGCATGGTGCCAACCAATCAAATGTGGCTCTTTCCGGTACGCCGAATCTGCCAATAACGTCACCGGCCACCATTTGGGTACCATCGACTCGCCCCTAGCTGAAGACGCTTCAATTTCGCATGTATTCTCCCATCAGTGACGCCTAGAACAAGGCTCGCTGAGGAAACTTGGTTGCCATCCGCCTATGCTCTGATGACAGATATGAGGATATGTATACTCTCACCAATGCGATACAAGAAAGGGATGCCGTCCATGTAATGAACGTTTTGTTGCATCGTGGCAGCTACCGCCTACTGCTGCCATTGCCATTGAGAGCCGTCCCAATACCTGTAACGTTGATGGTCTTCATCCCAAACCCATTCGATGTTCGCAGCCGACGCGTGCGGCTGAGCGACATCTGCTCGTGCGGCCCCTGCTGGCTGCCGAGCATTTCTCTGGCCGAAAATCCCATGTGTTGGTGGATCTCTGTGGCTCTCTGCGATGCTGACAGCACCAGAGCTGATAAGGCCTCTGCCCTCGATCCGAGAGAGGTACTCCATAGTCCACTCCTGACAACGTTTGGTATTGATCTACCACGTTATCAGCAGAATACGCCATTGCGGCCAAATGTACTTACACCATCAATAGGTGCTCGAATGTTTCCTCCTCGCGGAGGTGGAGCCACCATCGCTGCTTCGCTTTCCAGCAGACCCCGTGGATGGCTCTCTTTTGTGAACTTGGTGTACGAAGGGGCATATAAACTGCCCGAGTCTACATACCCCAGCAAAACCATTTCGTAAAGGTCTCGTGAACTGCTGCATTCATAATTTCTTTTGAACTCAAGCATATACCCGTTCATAACAGGCTCGCCGACGACGTGGATCACAGTGCCCTCGCAGGACGAAGACCTGAAATCTTGGGCGAGATCTATATTGCTAAATGTAGGATTTGGAACAAAAAGAGCAAAATGGGCGCGCTGGCTTGGAGACATGCGATACTTGGCTAAATAGAGCGCACGGTAAGCCATTGTCAAGGATGGAGAGCGACGACAGACAGCTGGTGATTCCGAAACGTCAGTGAACAAGAGAATCAGCGAACAATGAGAACAAAAGCTAAGAACATGAAGGGCTGCATGATGGCCTCGAGCTTTCTTTATATGAACCTGATTTAAAAGCTAGGCGCCGTCTAGGCGCCGTTTTCCTGCAGGCGTGGTTTCATTCGACAACTAATCTACAGTTGAGCATCAGTCCAGTTTCATCATCAAAGATTACTACAACCATGGTTGGTGGAACTGAGGCCTACCATGTGGGGACACTCTGGCGCGCGCGTGGCCTAGGGTCTGATCCGCGAGTCGATATGCACCGACTTTCCACGGTACAAGTTATATGTGGATTTATATGGGGCGGCTACTTTGTACTGTCTCTTTTGCACCTGTGCAAAGTTTGTGAGCGTATCCCTTTAGGTGTCGTAAGGGAGCAAGCTGGTCACTTGTAGGGATATCTCTTTGCTGCCCATAAGGCTACACTTCCGTACCGACAAGGGTCTTGGACCAATGAAATCATCGCTGTAAGAGCTACATTACCTTACATACTAATCTATACTATAATACAAGTACCAATAATAGTCCAAGTTACAAAGAGCAACATTACACGTCTTACACCACACGCTTCCGACCCTGATTGAGGGCATCATGGCTGCTACAGCTATTATTAACAATAAATTCCTGGTTAACAGCCTTAATTATCGAGGGTTCCGAAGCCTGCTGCCTCTGTAGCTAAAGCTCGCAATGCATCGCGATGGTTATATTCAAGGTGTTGCTAGAAGGCCCAAGGCTAATCCATCATCGCCAGTACTAGCTAGAACGCGTTGTATGGGGATCTAGCGTGGAAGGTTTTCGGGCTGTACTAAAGGTCACTCGAGGTCTCCCCCTCTATCCAGCCAGGAAAAGTGGGTCGGTACGGAAGTGTAGCCTTATGAGCAGCAAAGAGATGGGCCAATCAGGACAAGGGTGGATGTGAGCTACTTAATCCTGCACGCTATTCAGCCCGTGATAGAAGTACCAGTAATCTGGCTGGGTACAAATCGCTACATCGCACACAACGCAGCCACGCCTGTTGTTTTGGCTGACGCAAGGTATCTCTCGCGTACCCAGAAAAAGTGGGTCTTCTACCTGCTTGCTCCCTTACGGCACCTAAAGGGATAGTGCACCTAGAAATTGGCAAAAAAATGGAAAAATGGGGTAAAAGCGGGGCACTCCAGCCTATTACAGGCATTTACGCGGCCCTGGTTAAAAAGATACATTATAAATAGGGGGGAAGTGGCATTTATGTAATTTAGACAGAATTCCATGAATTTCTATGCAATTCAGCTAACGAAAATGGCTAGCGCGTCCGTTTACATGCATTTTGCACTCGCGCAAAGTTTTCTCCATTGGAGACAAACATTTTGACTACAGTCAGCGACGGCGCTGCTGGAGTTTCATCCTCATCAACTACAACTAAAGCATCAGCCATGGCCACGGAAAACAATGATTTGCTGCAAGTCAACATCGCTTCCTTGCCTGACATATCGAAACCTGAAATGGACTTCTGCGATACTTCTTTTTTTCGGTCTGGTCAAACGTTGTTACCTCAGTTGCCCTCGCCGGTCGCGATTCTCCAGCAGTATCCAGATCTCGGAGCTAGCGTTGTGAAATACCCGCATTTGAATCTTGCGGTCAAATTTGGCGACTCGTCATACCTCAGGCTTGAAGAAGCTCAAACGATGAGGGCGTTGAGACGTCTTTTTAGAAACAACGAGGTCCCGGTACCTGAAGTATTCGGGTGGAGGAAACATGGTGATCAAAACTTCATCTACATGAGTCTCGTTTCTGGGCAAACACTAAGAGAAGCATGGCCAACACTCGATGAAAGGGACAAGAAAAGAATCTGCGGCGACTTGAGCTGCATTATACGAGCTCTGAGGAAGCTTAGACCAACTTCCGAACAATTTATTGGTATGCCGCAGGTCGTCTGTTTGCCCGTTGATCTGGGATATGCTGACTGCGGGTATAGGGTCTATCAACGGAGGGACTGTACAAGACAGGTTTTTCAAGCTTGACTATGAGAAAGGGCCGTTCCCAACCGTTGGGTCGTTTAACGACTGGTTGCTAGCCGCTGCCACTCGACAAGTACCCACAGCAGGCAAGATTACTGGTCCTCTACGGGAGTACTTGCCGGATACAGGCCGTATCTACTTTACTCATGGAGATTTAACTCTTGGTAACATTATTGTCTCACACCCTCCAGGCCCTCGACGTATTGTAGGCATTGTAGATTGGGAACAGGCAGGCTGGTATCCTGAATATTGGGAGTACTGTAAGCTGCTATATGGAGTGGAGTATCCACACGAGTGGCGGAGCGCTGGATGGGCGGATACGGTTACACAAGCTTTTGAAAATGAGTTGGAGGTATTTGCAGAGTATTTCTCTTGGAGATGTCCGTAGATGCGGGACGTATGCCAACTCACATGGAACGTACAACTCTTGCAAAATTGATTCTGATTGCAGTTCAGCCTAGAAGCGTTCGGCCTAGAAGCGATACTTCTGTTTTATATAAAAAGGAAGATACCGAGAGGTCTGTTGCCTGTAGTTCCGAGCCGCCTTGCTTGGCAACGGCCATGACAGCGCCCAGCAATGTCACGCAGCGAGTCCGGAGTCCAAGACGTAGAAGGGGCTTGCTTAGGCCGATTCGGTGGATTTCTTTATTTGCGTTGGTTCGTAGGCAGGTGGGAATTGCACTGGTGCTCCGTGTCTATAGCTAGAGTTGAATGACGAGCTTTATTGAGCCATAACTTCATTAAAACCAGGCCATCGCAACCCCGATGCTTTAGCGAACCGTAATCCTATCTTGGCACAAAGCGATATAAACTATGCCAGAAATATACCCCCCGCTGTTAGATAAGATGGGTTCTTCCGTTTTTCGCCTCCTTGCGTAGCTGCAAATCCCAACAACTTCCACAGCAGGAAGATGACTCTAGCAAATGCACCAAATTTGGCAACCTAGCTCTGCCGCAGGCAGTAGACCATAGCAGCGATCAATATCCAGCAAGACACTCACGATACCAATAGCATTGCCACACGAACTATATTGGTACTACAGAGACGGTTATCATGTTGGCTAGTTGAACATGTCATGACTCGGGTGCCAGCTACTTCTAAGAGCTGCAAAACATGTCGGCGTCGGAAAAAGGGGGTAAGATCGCTGTAGTTCTTATCCCAATGAGTTACAAGCTAAGCTGTTTAAGTAGTGCGATAAGTCTCGACCAGCTTGCACACGTTATACGAAGGCAGGATTGACTTTTGACGGTTACGACAGCCCTAGCTTGATATGGGTGTGCTTAACGACAGCCAACCACAATCAACGTTACGGGGAGAACATCGTTTTGCCAGAGGCGCTAGAGGACTCGGCAAGTGAACAGTTCCTTTTTGGAAATTTCGTTTCCGCTGTGTTGCCAAAAGGATGTCCATACTCGAGCGAAGCAATCGCTTCTTCTTCTGTTGGCTGGATCAATCTGATATCTAAACGCCGAGGCCGCGAGGCTGCTCTCAGGCACGCTTCCGTTGCAATCGGCACAATGCTACTACGGCTCGAACATGGAGACGATCAAGTCATGTTCGACAGCCTGCGGATCTACAACAAAACAATGTACGAGGTAGCAAAACCTCTCAGACAGACAAATTGGTATCAACGTGATGGGTTGTTAGTAACATCTCGGCTGTTGTCATTCTATGAGGTAAAGCTTAATGGATCTATTTGCTACTCGGTAAAGTTTCTTCTCATTGAAAGCTAAATTGGTACGAGTAAATTCTCATCCCTTAAATTTCAGTCTCAGGCACTAGCCTGGAGAGGGCATAATGAGGGCATACAAACTATGTTCCTTGCACGAGGCCCCCACGCAGTTGTCTCCGGTATTGCGCATCAGCTTTATGTCGATGCGCGAATCAACCTAGTATGGAAGTCCTTCAGGGCAGTTTTAAACGCGAGCTTTATGATTTAGGGCCGACTTACTGATACACCAACGTTTCGATATTTTGCAGATAATTCTTGCCATCCAAAAAAGAACCAGATACCCGTGTAATAGCTCGGCATGGAGGACAATACCCTGGTGTGAGCAAAAAAAAGTCAGTCAAGGATGAATTTCTCGAAATTTTGCAAGAATTGCCCTCTCTTCTCGAGCAAGTGGAAACCTTTCGAGCACTGTCTTCCACCGGTCCTACAAGGTGCCTTGAAGAGAGGATTGTGGCCCTATGTGACAAACTTGACGAAGAGTTCGCTGCCTGTTGGCAGAAAACATCACCAGATATTCTAAAGTTCGATTACATGGCGGGGCATCATTGTCCATTACCCGCCCCCGTAGACGACGCAGATTTCGGACGCCTTCATCTGAGCATTATATGTTGGATCGCACGTATAATCCTTTGCTCCATCAGGGAGTTTCTCGCGAATACTGGTCCGGATTATGCCTTGAGTGGGAACACCAGCGCCTGTGTTGATATGATATTGGGTGGCGGATATGATGGAGCAGAATATCAAGCACAATACGACTTGTCGGTTTCTATCTCTCCCGACCTATATTGGTTGAAATGCATGCTATTCACCTATATTGGGAGAAGGGAAGCTGCATGGTTGAGAAGATATCTGGATTGCTTGCCTTGGGCTATGTTTTTCGGTACTTTTCGGTTCGAAAACGATTGAAGAGCGGAGACACCGAAACGGACTTACTTGGTAATTTGTTGGACATAAAATTGTTGGGCACCACAATTGGAACCCTTGTCCAAAAAATGGGTATCGATGCCTCTCCACAAAGACCTACGGACGGTTGTAAAGCTCTACCGGAAAATGAGCTGTCATGGATTTGACAGGCAGAGACGAAGAAAGAAGCATTATTCCAGGTTACTTGATAAGCAGCACTCAAACTATGTGCTGTATAAATAAGGACATTAGTCTCTGTCCATAACAATGAGTCAAATTAATATCAACCAATGACTGTAAGATCAAGATAACAGGCCCCTTGCAGCCTTAAAGTGGGCAATAGACCAATAATGACAACTATTACGGTCAGATGGTCTGTCCGACGGTTTGTTTGTTGACCACACTAGTTAAAAAACCGCTTGCTCAATAGTAACTTCCATATAACCCGTAATGTGCCTTGCAGATACATTCATTGAATAATTTATTACCCCAAGTGGAAAACCTTAGAGAACTGCTGAAAACATATGGAGATCTACGGTTCTCAAACTAAGCCCTTACCTTGTTGAAGCCCATGCATTGTTTCTGTCCCGTCTCTACCAAGAAATGCACTGGAACTCTCCCTGGAGGGGGGACATGGAACGCAACTATCACCGACTCGATCACAAAATGCCTTAAATGCGGCAAAGTATATGTAAGGTGTTCAAGGTATGACGACTGTAGCTAGAGCTAACCAAAGGGTGATGATAGAAGTGAGGATGTGAGAGACTTCAATGTCTAGTGTGGGGAGGATGATTGTTTTCCACTTTTCGCCAAGGCCCGATATTATTCAACATAATAGGGAAGTCACAGAGCTCATGTTCCATAGCACAATAGTCATTACTGGCACGAAGCTACACCTTTTTCTACCTATTCTTCGCTCTAGTCTTCTTTCCGATTAATAGCCCAGGGTCTGGAAGTTCCCCTGCGCCAACTAACCTCCGTAATTCTTCCTTGTCGCTCCAGTTCTCGTAGCATTCCAAATAATCTTCTAGGAGAAATCTTGTAATCGCCTCGGCTAGATTATCAGCCCGCTTCCTGTAAGCGCGCATGTCCAGTGTTCCAGGCCATCTTTCCATCCCTGGTGGAAAGTACCCAGCATGTTCCCAATCAATCAAGGCCTTGACTTGAAGAGTTTGTCGGTCCAGGATAATATTTTGAGGTGCGATATCACCATGTTGAAAAACATACTCTGGTTCCTTCAGGGGAATAGTCTTCCAAGACTTTTTGCCTTTCCACGGCGGTTGAGCATCGGGGGTGAGCCAAGAGGGGGGCATCACAAATCCATCAATGCCACGTTGTCGGGACTTCAACTTTGCAAGCTGTGGCAATACGATGCCCGTAATAAATTCGAGGGCATTCGAGTAAGCTTGGTCTGAACATGTCTTGCATGGTGTACCTTCTGTATGTTTCTGACCTGCTCGTCTCAAGCAACTTTGGAAACCCATCTCTTTTAGTGTCAGGCCATCGATGAACTCTGTGACCAGATATCGCCGGCCATCTGGTAGTTCTCCATGCTCAAGTAATCTGGGCACTGGGATTGTTGTCTTGTAAAAAACCAGCTTTAAGGCTTTAGCTTCATTGGTGATGCGCTCGTGATTCCTGTCAAAGATAGCTTCAGTCAATATGATATATAACTTATCACATTATAGCATCAATTACAGGTCTTACCAGGATCTGAACCATATAAAAGGAGTACCGTCAGGATATGGATCATTGAAAGGAAGGCGAGAGGTCTTCCTGAAATTTGTAGCAGTAATTTCATACGATACGTCATTACACTCGTAATGTCGGACCCTGGTCGCTATGATAGCTTCCAGTTAAAAAATGAGTTGGTGTGAAGATGAGAAAGATGAGTGAAGCTTACCTGTTTTTTTGGAGGGAACGAAGCCTATAGTATCAGGCAGGGAATGCTTCGAGTTGCTCATTGCGAGCTTCTATTATTCCTCCTCGGTTTTAGCCGCCATAAACCGCAGCCGGCTAATAGGTGCACCGCCGGTTCAGGATTTTATTTCGCCCCGGAGGGATGTCCTAGAGATAGAGGGCATAGCTGATAATCTATTTACAGTTCGCCCATCCGTCGCATGCCACCTTAAGCCCCACAGTTTTCCCCTTTCACTTTAGCACCACCTCGTCGATAGTCTGTGCACGGGGGGAGGGGGGAACAGGTGCACCGGCGCGCCCGTGGTGCAAACAAAGCTTACGTAACGCCACACCGCTGGCTAGAGGTTGGCATGCCAACCAAAAAACATTAAATTAATCATCGACCACGGGGATGAGAGATGCACCTCACTTTGTCTCAACCAGTCAGGCGCAAACCATGCTGGAACACGATAAAATATCGTTAGATCGTGTATCTGCTTGGGTGTACGGTCGGGATTGGGTTCCTGAGCAAACAGAGCGCATCGGCTTCAACAACGCATTGCCCACACCACCTTCTTCCAACCAAAACAACATGGACCGTGAATCCCCGAAGAGAAGAAAGGTTACGACTGATGACCTCGATCTCACCCCGACACCAAATAACACATCTGGATCAAACGATCTCTCATATCGACTTTCGAAACCTCCAAGCCTACCACCGAAGTACAGTCGTTCAGAGTCATCAAGAGCGTCATCAACAGCATCGGCTACGTCCACACATTCGGGAAGTCCGACCAAGAAGACTAGAAAACTCAGACTTCAAGCCCTCGAGAAACCTGTTGTCTTTAAAGATCTTGATGAAAATGCTTTTCTCCAACTACCTGAGGACGTACTAAAACTTCATCAACGGATTGATGACATCGTCGTGTTACGGTCTGAGTTTCTGCCCTGCAGCATCCGCGACGAAATATCCCTCGCAATGGGTCGAAAGATACCAGATTCATGGTTTACCAAGCCGCAATCAACCGACAACCACGATAGAGACTTATGCCAGCTACAAAAACTACGACACATCATATCGAAAAGCCGTCGGTGCCAAGAGCTTAGCAGAGGAGAATCTGGGCTAAATTGGAAGGTTCATGAGCCTTTTCTTGAGCTTGCTCTAGAGAAACATAACAGCACAGTTGAGAGCGAACCTGCAACAGATGCTCGGATTCTACCAGAGTTTGTTCCGAAAACAAATGGCGCAAGGATACCAATGGAGAGTAAAATCGACATAGCTATTGTTCTTGACCCAACTGTTGCCGAGGAGGACAGAGAGCTAGCTGAATTGATTCATCAAGCCGTGATGTCTCAGCCGGAAGGAATGCAATCCGCGAGTCACACTAGTTACCAGCCATTCCACTTTCGTCCGCCAGCCAGCTTTATAGAAGGTTTAGGTTTAGGTTTAGGTTTAGGTTTAGGTTTAGGTTTAGGTTTAGGTTTAGGTTTAGGTTTAGGTTTAGGTTTAGGTTTAGGTTTAGGTTTAGGTTTAGGTTTAGGTTTAGGTTTAGGTTTAGGTTTAGGTTTAGGTTTAGGTTTTAGGTTTAGGTTTAGGGTTAGGGTTTAGGGTTTAGGGTTAGGGTTAGGTTTAGGGTTTAGG
>AMDK01000801.1:0-11985 GCA_000309355.1 Epichloe gansuensis var. inebrians E818
ATTGATTGACGAATTGATTGATTGACCGACCGACTGACTAACTGACTAACTAACCGACTAATTGACTAATTGACTGATTGATTTGACTGATTGACTGATTGATTTGACTGATTGACTGATTGACTGATTGACTGACTGACCGACGAATTGACGAATTGACGAATTGACGAATTAACAAATTAGGTTCATACTGTGAGGCCCCCTTAGGTATGCCTCTTATTACACGCTAGGGTAGCTGTAGTTACGAATTTTTTTGGGTTTCGGCACAGTTGTAGCTATAGTCTTCCGTAGGAACCTGGCGAGAGCTCTCTATATTAATAGTGTGCACAGCTATTTCACCTGCTTTGTCACACACACTGCTTGCAATGGAGCTCTAGAATATCCATTCATGCGCGAATGCTCATCCGCCTGCGGCACATATTCTGTCGCCATGTTTCCACCATGGCAGGCAATGGATTTCCCGCGGAGCCATTGCTAGTCGTGCTAGGTTCAACCGGCACAGGCAAATCAGATGTGAGTGAGCAACCTTGACACAGAAACATACAAGCCCATCCATCGTACTACTTCTCAGCATATGTATGTGCGCAGCCTCTCAAAACTAACTCCTCAATGTGTTCAACAGCTAGCCGTAGAGCTCGCGACAAGATTCAAAGGAGAAATCATCAACTCAGATGCCATGCAACTCTACAATGGCCTCCCCATCATCACTAATAAAATGACTTCTACGGAGCAAAAAGGCATTCCGCACCACTTACTCGACCACATCTCCCTTCAGGACCCCCCCTGGGACGTAGATGATTACAGGCGCGAAGTTACCAAGGTCATTGCTGAGATTCGCGCCAGGGGCAACCTGTCCATTCTTGTTGGCGGTACACAGTACTACATTGACCCGTTACTCTTCACGGACGTGATTCTAGATGAAGTCCACCAGATGACGGACTCATCCAAGACTTTCCCCATCCTCGAACAACCGACAGAGGTGTTGCTCGACGAACTTCGCAAGCACGACCCCGTCATGGCGGAACGTTGGCACCCCAACGATAGGCGCAAAATCTCCCGCTCGCTCGAAATATACCTGCACACTGGCAAACCGGCGTCGCAGTTCTACGCGGAGCAAGAAGCGCGCAAAGCCGCCGCGGCAAAGGGCGAAGCGGCCCCAAGACCGTGGGAGAAGCTTCTGTTCTGGGTATACTCTGAGAAGGAGGTTCTACGAGAGCGCCTGGACAAGCGTGTTGACAGTATGCGCAGCGCAGGCCTACTGGATGAAGTGCGCGCTTTGTATTCGTTTAAAAAGGAGATGAGTAAGAGAGGTGCAGCCCCGGATGCCACAAAAGGAATCTTCCAGTCGATCGGATATAAGCAGTTTGAGCCGTACCTGGAAGCTGTCGAGGCAGGAAAAGATGCGCAAGAAGTTGAAAAGCTGAACTTGTCGGGACTGGAGGATACCAAGGCTGCGACGAGGCGTTACGCGAATTACCAGACGAAATGGATCCGTTTGAAGCAGATGCGTCGCCTACAGGCCGAAGGTGAAGAAGCAGTCCAGAGTTTATACGTTCTGGACAGTACAGACGTGTCCAAGTTCCAGGAGAAGGTAGTTGAGCCAGCCGCTCTGTTGACGGAGAGGTTTCTCAAGGGAGAGCCACGGCCTGCAGCAGTGGACATGTCCGAACTGGCGAGAGAGGTGCTTACCGCTGCTGCTGAGCCACCGCCCAAAGAGACTCCTATAAAGAGGACTTGCGAGCTGTGCCAAACGGTGCTGGTCACGGAACAGGCGTGGCAGAGACACGTCAAGGGCACTGGGCATCGGAGGGTGCTGAGGAAGAAGCAAAAGCTGGCACTCGTCGCTGCGAATTGAAACATCAAGCACAACAGAAAGAAGAGACGGAGAGAATGAATTGAACGAATCGGATAGATCAAGGGCGTCCGGCCCAGATATTGAATGTACGTTATTCAAGCTCATCTTCCATCGCAGCGCCTTTTTGCAGTCCCCTCGTGTGTTCTGAATAATAAAATCAAGAGTCAGTCGTTGTGAGAAATCTCGATAAATCCACCACCACTTCACATCTTCCCGAGATTAGTCGAAGCTCCGATTTGCGCCTTCACCCGTTTCACTAAACCACCACATGCGATAATCTCTTGCACATCACTTTTTGTTCCCACGTGGTGCCATGCCTTTCAAGTGACGATGACTTTGCTTCGCCGCACATCCCGGAGCAGCTTCCACCCAGCCGCTGGGCAAAGGCAAGGCACCTACCTACCTGCCTCAAGGACTTGCCCAATCTCCAGCTTCTTCCGCAATCTGTTGCTCAGGCCCTCGAAGCGGCAGCCATGTAGAGATTGACGCCTTCAGCTCTTTTCTTCTTCTTCTTCTTCTTCTTCTTCTTCTTCGCTGGTACTGCATCAAATTATGAATTAGTTTGCTTTCGTGAGGTTCTGCCCTCGACAAAGGATAACGAGACCGCATGATGACAGTTTTTTGGTGTTGATTTGCACTTCCTTGTCTGGCTACCGAATACGCAACGTAAACAGTTGGGGTTTTCCAACTTTGTTATTATACTCTCGGCACATCGCGAATTGCCGTGATTTGAATGGAGTAGTTGAGCAATTTTACTATTTTCCAGTTGGGTATATCTAGTCATGTCATGTGCATGTAGATACTGTGAAACCCAGCGAATTGGAAGCAATCGTACAAAAAAAAAAGACCGGAATTTTTGTTTCATGATGCTGAAATCATTTTAGATATGTAGGAATAGCGAGCTGAAATAAATATGGTAGAGTTTGTTGACACATGATCTCGGAAAGGGAAGTGGAGAGCTTCCCCAAGTGGGGCGCAGTGCCAGGCCAGGTCCTGAGGCAGAGAGAGGCACTTTCTGAATCTCTCTTCTAATAGCTGTGCTCCCCACCACAGCCCGTATTTGTATTACATGCCCAGCATCCACAACTTGGTTGCTGACAATAGGTGGCGCTCGGTGCGCATCCCTGTCGGAGTCGTGGTCAGTCGTTCGTTCGACGCTGAAGTGGACTTTTGCAATGTGGATCTTTATAAAAGCAACTCCGCCGGGCTGCTCTCGTTCCGTTGTGCAAGATGGATCGAGCACAACCATTTCTATGCGCACGTCACGGGGGCAGGCTCCGCCTCTTGAGCAATAGGGCTAAAACCATATAATACGTACTCCGTACGGGTGCTATCATACAATATTTCTCATCGACAGAGGCCTTTGTTTCACCCCTGTCAAAGACTCTCTTATGATAGATCGAATGTGACAGGGACTCCTCAGGTGCATAAGTTGGCTGCCTCAAATGTCTTCATCCGAATGCCTGGGAGCTGACGCGCTAGAAGCTAGAGACGATGGATGGATCCGCGGAGTAAAGTAAGAAATGTACGAAGTAAGCGGAAGAAACTGCGATGTAATAGTCCGTAGCCTGGCGGCACTTATCTCCTTCGCACGCCCCCCCCTTCCCTCCCCTCCTTCCTTCTCGCCCTCTACCCTCTACCCTCTAATGTACAATACAACCCTGGTTTTATTGTAAAAATCTACATGCAGGGGGAATCGCGCCAATTAGCAGCTAAAGCGGGAAATGAGCGTGAGACAGAGGTACCTAAAGTTAGCTGTAATTTCCACTAAAGAAAAGGTACCTACGGGTAGCGCTCAACCCTCTGCACACTGCTCTAACAAGCTTAGCCTTATTAGCTGCGCCGCAGCTGATAAGCGCTGCCACAAGTGGCGCATGTAGATTCTTACAATAAAACCAGGGTTATATTGTACTTCCACTTGCGGGAGGTTCCTTCTCCGTCTCGACGCCCACGCTGACGAATCTGTCAGAACGAGGCAGCTCGGGCTACCAGACCGAGACCATCGCAAAATTCCCAGGCGAGGTATCCACACAGGGTGACAGGCATCCAACATCCTACTTTTTACGCCCCATGCTTCATGCTTGCTTTCACGAGTGAGTGGAGTTTGTGGGAGTTTGTGGAAGAGGTTCCGATAGATCTTTTGTGAAAATCGGTGGTACATACGGAGTACTCCGTGTGTACGTCCATTGCCTTGCGCCATTTGCTTTCCATATCTCAGCCAGGCAATCTTTTTCTTTCTTTGATTCCTTACGTTATGACACCAGGCATCTACATCTCTCGATTTCGGTTTCATTTCTCTGACCCTGATTCCAAGGACATGCCCGAGTGAAGAGTCAGAAGACACGGAGAGTCTGGAAATCCCACCGCCACTCAACTTGCTCCCACCAAGACTATTTTTTTTTTGGTGTGCTTTGGTGTGCTTTGTTGGTGTGCTTTATTAGCGCCGGCGCTGCACCTATTTTTGTGTCGTCAACGATACCAGACTGCTTCTCGTCCGCTTTCTTTCCAATATACCCTTGCCATTCCTGTAATAGAGCGCCCCCGATATCATTCCTTCCATCACTGTGCTCTAATTCCTCTGAAGGAGCAGACGGCAAGTTTCCTTTGTTCGTGCGACGTCGACATTCCCTTGGCGACTTTGCACACCGAGCTCTGTCTGGCATGTGAGCAATTCGCAAGCCAGACATGTCCACCTCCGAGTCTCCTGCAGCGCCGCATAGGCAGTCGAGAATTTTAGCTTGCGTTCTCTGTCAGCATCGCAAAATCAAATGCGACCGCAACTCGCCCTGCTCCAACTGTGTAAAGGTATGTCATTTTCGAGCCCAAGATATAGTGAGTGAATGGGTTTGGTGTTTGCCGCCGTCACATCAAACTTCATCAAACTCATCCCACCTTTGTACCTGGGCCCGCTTTCTGGAGACCTGGGTGACAAACACCTCGATGAGCAGAATTTCTGTGCAGGACTGTACAGAACTGTGCAGAAGACGCAGAAGATGCAGAAGACGCAGAAGAGCTCATGACTTACTCTCGCGCCTTAGGCAAACGTCACTTGTGTTCCTAGTACACCGGCGCCTGCGAGGAAACGACGACGACCCAACCAAGATCTCCAGGAACGTCTGGCACGATGTGAAGAGCTGCTCAAGCAGTACGCCGACGGTTCGGCCCCCGGCCAGCAACAGTCAGCCTCCCAGACCTCAACGCCTCCCATCAGCGAGACCATCATGTCCGATCGATCGGACTCCGCTCCTCCCACGAGTGACAAGTCGAACAACTTCAAGCCTGCATGCCGAATGGTCAATGATGATGGCAGTGTTCGTTTCATGGACAGCTATATCTGGGCTGCCGTCTACGAGGAGGTGAGTCGTGACACAGGTTGCTGGCGTGGCATGCTTCTGCAGGCTGAGAGGATACATTGTGATGCTCATATCGCCAGGACATTGCACGACTAGAATCTGCGCGGTTCATCAACAATCACTGACAATTGCTAATTCAAGCATGTAGTTGCAAGCAATGAGAGACATTGTTGAGACAGAAGACCCGGAGGACTCCAGCATTCTGGGATCAGAGGAGCCGACTCCGGAGAATAACTCGGATTTGTTTTTCCCAGGCGATCTCTCGACTGCCAACGTCGAGCATCTCGTCCCAGAACCCATGCACGCATTCAAGCTGTGGCAGTTGTTCTTGGACCGGGTCAACCCCTTGTTTAAAGTGGTTCATATTCCTACTATCCAGCCTGTGGTCTTGGAAGGCGCCATCAGCATGACATCACTGCCACATCACCAACAGGCGTTACTATTCTCAATTTATACCACAGCGACGCTGTCTCTGAGCGAGTCTGAGTCCATGCAGGTGCTGGGCATGTCGAGGGAAGCGGCGGCTCAGAAATTCTTGTCTGGTACCAAGGTGGCTTTGATACGATTCAACTTTTTGAAGAATTACAACATGACTGCGTTGCAAGCACTAGTTCACTTCATGGTACGTTCTGTTCTTTTTTTCTTATTCCATCATTTATGCGGCGGCATGCTGACTGTATGACAGCACTGCCTGCAGGGCCGGTACGATCGTCATGCGGCCTGGATTCTCACCGGCACGATTGTGCGTATTGCCCAAAAAATGGGATACCACCGCGATGGCGAAATTCTTGGCTTGGACATGTACGAGACGGAAATGCGTCGTAGATTATGGTGGCAAATCATCATCCAAGACTCCAAGTATGCCATGCTCTCTGGTCTGAGCCAGTCACTTCAGCCGCTCCATTGGGATACCAAAATGCCTTCCAACATCAACGACGCAGATATCTTCCCAGGATCAACTGAAAAAGTGCAGGCTCGGGATGGTCCAACCGAAATGGCCTTTGTTCTTATCATGAACGAGATCTACAAGTTTAAGATGCTGTCAGATGAGAAAAACAACGGTCCAGCATTTGAAGCTGCTCTTTTAGGACACGATCTCGGGCCAGACAAGGAGGCGTCCGATATCATGGTCCACAAATTTCGTGAGCATTTCCAGGAGCTTAAAGACAGACTCGTGGAACTGGAACAGAAATACGTCGATGTCAATGCAGGCAACGTGCACAAAGCTGCCAAGTCCATTCGGCAGATTTTCATGGGAAGGATCGCCGACATGATGGTGCCACTCCATCAACAACCCGAGTATGGAACGGAAATTTTTGGCCCCAAGGATAATCTGTTCAAGAACTTCATACTCGGAAGCGAACAGCGATTGGATCAGTACGAATCCATGGGCGAATGCGGATTTCTATGGTTCGTCAAGTCATACTTTCAACTCGATGTCTTCGCTGTCATGACGGGCCAGCTCTGTCAACGACCTACAGGCAGCCTTGCTGACCGCGGCTGGGCCATTGTGGAACGAATCTATGGGTATCACGAAGAACTGTTTGACATGTCATCCAAGCAGTATTCGATACAGGGCCACATCACACTCAAAGCCTGGAGAGCACGAGAGCAGTATTTCATGCAAAACAGCCGACACTTGGACACGCCACCATACATCCAGCGTCTACGAGAGCTTCTACCATCTGTAGATTCCCGTTCCTCCATGCACTACACCGGCGCAACTCCCCCGACATTCAATCCAAATGATGCGCAAAGACAAGCCGCTGCTTTGTTCCAGCCAAAGATGCCTCATCATAATCTCATGCAGCAACACCAGCAGCAACCTACGCATCCACAACAACAAATTCCACAAGGCGGGGGCATGCATCCATTTCTAGGAGGATTTCTCGACATGCCCGACATGAACTGGGACGTGTTGGGTGACGTGATGAATCCACAAGAGCAATTATCCATGGGCATGTTTGGATACGGCGGGATTCCGGCCGCTAGTACTGGCGCCATGGGTGACAACAGCATGAACAATGGGCAGTTCTAATGGAAATGGGAATCTTGCGCAAACCTGATGATAGAGCGACATGAATCCCTGCGAGCAGTTGTACTGTGGAGGCGTTATAATGTCGACATTATGAGGTTTTTTTTTTTTCCCTTTGTAATAAGAGAAAGTTCCAAGGTGGAGGTGCACAAAACCCTTCTCTTCTTCATTGACGTCTTGGGTTGGCGCGAGATGCTTCCGTCTCGACACATGTATGAGTACCGCAGCGACATGACATAAACCTCTACTTTCGGTGCGAAGAATCGTGGATACGGTCATTGATGGTATAATGGAATACATGGTTGGGCAATCGATAAACATTACTTCTCTGAGATGCGTACGCAGATCGGTGCAGATGCCTGAGTGACCCTTGGTGTCCATTAACTCATCGTGACGATAACCAGTATCGCATCATGGGTCTGATTTTGCCAATTCTTCACTGGTGGCAGCCCAGTATTAACAAAAGCCATTGACAGCTCTTGAAAGGGACGATCTGGCACCGGCAGAGCAGCTAGTTCGCCGTCGGTAGACGTTGTGTTCACACCAATCTTCAGTCCATCTGTCTCATCGGAATACCCCGCAGAATTATTCACAAGCAAGTCTCTCACACTAGAAACACATACAGAAGAATGTAGATCTCAAAATGAAACGGCTTCGGGACCAACCACCCGAAGCCGAGATTAACGACGGAACCGATTTCTTCTCCGAAAGCCCCTAGGTCCAAAGAACCTTGCCGCATCGCTGTCCCCATCACACAACCTGAGTCATGTTTTATCCAAACAGCGTCGCGACGAGCCATTCGTGACTATCTGGAGAAGGAAAAAGAGGAAAAAGAGCATGGAAATTGGAAAAGCTCTCGTGGGGCAAATATCCGATGGAGCCATCACGTGATTTTCGCAAAGGTAGCAAGCAATATTACATATAGGCGACTGAAGTCACGTGTCGTCAGAGCTGAGGAATTGAGCCCCGCTGATTGGTTCGCTGGACCGAGGAACTGACCTTGCATACATACTTTCCCGCGGACTCGTGGGCTGTTCCGTGATCTCGGAAATCCTGCTCCTTCGTCACTGGTATCAACGCTCTACGAATCTACACTGCGAATATGATTGCCCAGCGGGTTGGCGTGGCTGCTTTGCGCAGAGGTATGTGGTTGCTCTTGTGCCAGATGTTTTTCTCTTGACGTGCTCGTCGCGTCGGATGGCACCGCGGACGATGAAGGAGGGGGGGGGGGCGAGAACGCGGATACGATGCTAGGAAAAAGGTTGTTGCTGACGAAGTGTAGGCGCGAGACCTCTCGTATTCGCCCAATTGCCCAAGGTGGTTATCGCAACTGGCATTCAGGCTCGGTAAGAAAACATTGACGTTTTTTCCACGGGAGTTTTCCCTCCTGGCCAAACCATCATACATGTACATGTACATCTACGATACATTACGACAACCCGTTCCACAAAGAAAGGTTCACTCCTGCTAACGTACGGGCGTGTGAAAAAAAAAAATCAGCCCCGTCACCACCGCCAAGGTCTCCCAGGAAGACGGCCACCAGATCCTCGTGAACCAGCGCCTCCAGCGGCCCATCTCCCCCCATCTCGGCATCTACAAGATCGAACAGACCTGGCTCGGACACTCGGCCTGGACCCGTATCACGGGCTGCACCCTCTCGGGAGCCGCATACGCCTACTTCACCGCTTACCTGGTTGCGCCCCTCGTAGGCTGGCACCTCGAGTCGGCCTCGCTTGTCTCCGCGTTCGCTGCCCTCCCATTCGCTGTCAAGGGCGGCGTCAAGTTCGCGCTGGGCTTCCCCTTTGCGTACCACTTCATCAACGGCCTGCGGCACCTGTGGTTCGACATGGGCAAGGGCTTTTCCAAGTCTTCTATCAAGAAGGGTGAGATGGCGCTTTGGACGTCGAGTATCCTGAGTGGCTTGTACTTGGCTTTTGGTCTGTGAGAAGACGAATCACGAGAGGATTTGGCTGTGGTCTGGAAAGCGTGGTTGGTGTACCCGGGAAGCGGGTGGGACTGGCCGGCCGGCAGCTTGGAGGGGGACTCGTGAAATCGCGTATCGCGAGGGATGAAGTGCAAAGGCGTGTGGTCTAGAAGCACGTGCGTGTGTTGAAAACAATGGACATGTGTGGTAGAAATAGTAGCTCTAGCGGGCAAGCTATCTGTCTTGTACTCCATAAATCGAAATTGCCCTTGTCCCCGACATAGTCTGTTCGTCTACCTAGATTTCGGAAATGCAGCGCCAACTAAGCTCCCGTGGTGATAAAAAAAAAATAGAATCATAGCTCGTGGATTTAATATCGCCCATCCAGAAAAATAAAAGAAAAAAAAAACGTCAATTCGCCAAACTTTGGTAGAACATATTGCCTTTTTTTTTTTTTTCATCCTTCCTTTTCAAGTCCAGCCTCATTCCAGCAACCGAGCGTCCAGTACCGTCCTGATAAGAGCGCGATTCCCCGACGATGCAATCCTTTGCCCGACAATCGGACCGATGAACTCCTCCAGCTCGGACGATTCCCTCCCCGCCGACACCCCATTCAGCCCATTCGAAACAGGCAGTCCGGTATCGTGGCCCAGCGAAGCCACGGCCTGTACTAATCCCTGCACGAGCATCTCGTACTCGATACTGCCTTCCGACTTTTCTTTCAAGGGCTGCAGGATAGCCGAGTCGAACGTCTTGAGGTTGCGCAGGACAAGCACGCGAATCGCCTCGGGCCCGCCGGCTTCCAGCAGGCCGAAGATGGCTCCGTACAGCACCGCGGGCGGTTTGGTGGGATCGAGAAAGTACTTCAGACACGTTCGCGTGAGCTTTGGCCGCAGCAGGGTGTTGGACGCGGAGTACCTGCGTGCCATTCTGCCGACCAGCGACGCGGCTAGCTGTCGCAGCTCGTACTGGTCCCTCATGGCGTCCACGCCGTCGTCTGTGCCGAGATTGCGCGCCATGAGGCACGTCAGGGCTGGGGCGGATAAGGAACTGGCGTATGGATCCAGGAAGAGGCTCTGGTTCTCGATGAGCGCGTTGGTCAGCTCCATCATCTGCTTGAGGGTAAAGGTGTCGTCGAGGTGGTGCGTGACGCGGTCCATGATGAAGTTGATGAAGTAGGGCACCAGCTGGTGCAGACCTGGGTCGTCGCGCACGGAGCCCAGCGCTGCTTGGCGCAGTCTCACGACCTCTTGGTCGGGGTTGTCGTCGAGGACGGCGGCTTGGATCTTGTCAAAGTACAGAATGAGCTCTTTGCTGACAATGTGCTTGACCGAGGGCTTGACGGCGACGTTGTCGTTGCCGGCGAGGGCCGCGAGCGCAGGGTTGGCGCCGGGACCCTTGGGCAGGAGCTCCTGGGACCGGGACTCGGCGCTGGTAGGGTTCTGCGGGATGGACGGCTGGACGCCCTCGATGGCGAGCCAGTGCGCCGTGAAGTTCATGTCGCGGGGCACCTTGGGCAGCGGCGCGTTGATGAGTTTTTCAAAGTCGACTTCCTCGTCTTCGAGGTAGAACAGGGGCTGGCCGGGGCCGAGGCTGGCTTCGCCGTAGCGCAGCGGCCGGGTCGAGTCGTAGCCGTAGAGGGGCTCGACGTCGAGGACTTTGAGGGCGAGGGAGACGTCGTTGACGGTGAGGGTGGTGCGGCGGGCGGCGCGCATGAGGCGGAGCCCTTCGATGATGACTTGGCTGATTCGGTACTCTACATCTTGAGTGAGGGCTTTGAGGGCCTCGTCGTTGAGGGAGTTGATGCCGACGGATTCGGCCACGTCCTTGACATTGTCTGAGTTCCAGAGGAGCTTTGGCTTGGGGGCTTCGGCCGCCATGGTTCGAGAGGTTGGTAACGGGGGGGGGTTTGATGGAAGGTTGCGAGGTTGTGAGCGAGCGAGCGAGTCGAGACGAGGCTGAGAGACTGGGCCACTGCTCGCAGGTAGCCTGGACCCACCCTGTAGCTTCTGATTCGGTCAAAGCTGCATGTAGTGAGCAATCCACTGAGCTGCTGCATGGAAGAAGTTGTACAATCATGTGATGATGAGGTTTGACCAATTGACCACCACAGACAAGGCACAGGTTGCACTCGAGGCGTAATCCAGCCTGAACAAGTTTTTCATGGAGAAAATGTTAACTCTCCACGCTTTCCACGTCTATCAATCACAGGCCCACAGTTCCACGGCCCACGGGTTCTCGTCTACGGTTCTCGTCCAAGAGAAGGGAAAAGTCTAGAAAATGGATCAAATCTTGGGCACGGCTCTGTTTTGCACCACCCACTTCTCATACCACGCCCGTCCCTTCTCCTCTCTCTCCTCGGCACGTCGATAAACATCTTTGATTCTTTGCATGGCTTTCTCCGCGGCCTCGGGCGTCAATTCCTGCAGCAAATCTGCATACATTTCCGACTTGAGATGGCCATACGAAGGACTCTTTGCCTTTATCAACAAATTTCGGTCTTGGACGAACTTGATCGCATCTTCAAATGAGTAAGCTACGTCGTCTACCAGACCTGCCTTGGTGGCCTCCCGGCCTGTATATCTCTTCGATTCCAGGACTGCGCTGCGGAAGTCCAGGGTGGAAACTTGCATTCTGAGCACGGCAGCAACGGGTCGCGGGAGGGGGGCACCGAAATCGAGCTCGTTGATGCAGATCCAGCCCTTTCCGCCGGGACCAAGGCGGTAGTCGTGGGACATGGCGAGGAAGATGCCTCCGGCAAATGCGTGGCCCTGTATGAGGGCGACGGTGGGCATGGGGAAGCTTCAAGTTTTTTTTT
>AMDK01000802.1:0-11976 GCA_000309355.1 Epichloe gansuensis var. inebrians E818
TATTATTAATTTTTTTTTTTTTCAGAAGTGTTCGACCTCACGTCTTCCGGTGCCATGCATTACGACGACTGAGAGTGTGTTCGGAGCTACAGATGTTTGCACTTTGAGTATCCTTAATTCTCAAGTTTGAGACGGTGACCTTGGAGGATGGAATATACAAGGCTCGTGTCCTCATTCGCGTTCAAACTCCTCCTTCTTTGTTCTTGAAGCTGTATCCATGGCTTGCCAAGGAAGGGAAACATGTGGACTGTCTCTATCCTCGCCGGCGGTATCGTGAGGCAGCATTATCGCTGTCGCAAGAGCGCGTGACATGTGATATATCTGCACATATCAGAAGGCATACGGGAATACACACACCGTGATGTCACAATGTGTAGTCACTCGCAGGGAGGCCCATCCGATGAAAGAATCCAAGTCGGGTCTGCGAGCATATTTCCCGGCTAGGGATCTGCGGACGCAGCGCAGTGGCGGTGGTGCAGAGGGTGGTGATGTACTATGGTCCTGGAGGTTTATGTAAAGAGCGCGGTCAGATGAAGTCGGCTCTGCTATTAGTACTATATTGAGGCATGAAAGTGCGGCAGGAAGGAGAAACAAGGAACGCTTCGGTTTAATGGTTGGTCTTTGTCTAGCTCGTGCATTCGGGGCGGCTTCAGGAATACCGAAACATAAACGGCTTGCTGATAGATAGAGAGCGCAGTTCAGTGCCAGCCACGATAACCTCACTTTACCTGCTCCGTGTTAGCCCGAGCTATCTGCGCCACCATCCGAAACGACTTTGAATACCCCCTCTAGCTCTACGGAGTACATGTGTATGGCTTGTCGATTGCCGAGGGCGGGTGTTGGGTGGAGAAAGGGATTAGGTAATCGGGAGTGCTATTACTATGGAGAACACTAGCTAGCTCTACTTGACAATACAAGCATTATTATTACCCCTATCTAATGGGACTAACTTTATAGTAATAAGACTAGGACACTTTGCTCTTGTATTTACCTAATAAATAATAAACTATTACCTCTAATAAAATATTAAACTAATTAAATAAATAATTATAATTAAGAATATATGTTATGGACTAGCCATAAGACAAGGCTATAGGCTATCGAGATAATATTAAGAAACTTAAGGGAAGAAAGGGAAGAGGGAAGAACACAGGTCCTATATAGGCCCCTTATACCCCTTAATTAGCTTATATTAGCCCCCTTTTCCCCCGCACTACTTATACATTACCACTAAGGCTTAGGCAAAGCCTAAGCCCTTACATACACCCTTACTCACTTCTCTTTTACCTATATTATTATTATTTTCTTATTATAATTTATCCTTACCTACTATATCCTGCTTATATAGTATGTTTAAGTTATATATAATTAGTGTGTATATTATATAGCCTGCTAGTAAGGGGGTTAAAAATCGCCCCTACCTATGTGATTAGCCTATTCCTACCTATCCTATATATTATGTCTAATATAACGCTATACCCCTCCCTTTATTATCCTAATAGCCCTTATTCCCTACCTACTCAAGGTCCTCTCCCCCCTAGCTCTTACTTATATAATAACTATAATTAATTATTTTAATAACTAACTTATTAATATAGCGTGTTTAAGTTATATATACTAGTATATATGTTATATAAAGTTTGCTAATATAGGGGATTAATATATTCTCCCTTTATAATTAGCTTATCCTTATTTATCTTATGTATTATATCCCTCTATAATATATAACCCCTCCTTTATTATTATAATAGTCCTAAACCCCCCTACCTATTTATATCCCTCCCCTTATTACTATTATATATATAAATATCTTACTAAAAATCCCCTTAAATTAAACCTTCCCTTAATAACTACTATCCTTATACTATTATAAACCTATCTTACTGCTTATTCTTTCTTATCCCTATCCTATTTTTTATCCTACTCCTATCTATCCTAACTATAATATTATTATGCCTAAGTCTAGTATGCTTACTGCCCTTACTAGTAAAGATCTAGCCTACCCTAAGCCCCCCTTTACCCTATGTCTAGCTTAGGCCCTTAGGGAGTTTCTTATAGAAGGAGACTTTAATAATAAGTAGTATACTACCCTTAAGGTAGTTTTTTATCCCTATAGGCTATGTATTAAATAGGCCCTTATTATAGGCATGCTAGAATATTATCCCCCTAAATCTAGTAAGTCCTATTCCCCTTACTAGGGAAACTATATTACCTATATTTAGTTAACTAGGTACCTATCTGCTAATCCTTATCTTTATTATACCTTAAAGGATCTTAAAGCTAAGATTACTATAGGAATATATATTATCTATTCTAGCGTCCTTAGGACCCTAACCTAAAAATAAAAAATACTAGTACTATCCTAGCGCTATTACACTCTTATCTCCTATTAGACTACTCTTCTCTATAAAGCTTAATTTAACCTAGTACTTATCTAGTTCTCTCTTAGACCTCCCCTATTCTCTAACTCCTCTATTATAAATATAACTAAGCATAGTATAGTCCCTTATAACTATAGTAATCCCTTTACTAGGTGTAGTATAGGGAACTAAATATAGTAAGTTATAGGCATTCTATTCTAATATAACTAAGAGATTATAAGTAGCCTAGCTACTATTCACTAGGAACTTTATAGGGGCATTACCCCTAGTAATACCTATTAGAGTACTTCCTATATATCCTATATTATTAAGGCTAGGGATATATCTTCTTTCTATTAATAGTAAGAATATTATACCTAGAACTCTAGTAGTAGCTATACTAAATATTATAGTGCGTGCTATATGCCCTATAATTGCTAAGATACTTCCTCTTACTAAACTTCTAGTTAAGCCTATAAGCTATTACTTCTAAATAACTACTAGCCCTTAACTAGGTCTTACTTATAATAAACTATAGGCCTTATCCCCCCTAGTAGTAGGGTAAAAGACCTTACTATAGATAATAGTAGTAATAAGAAGGAGAATAAGTTTAAGAATATACCCTTATATTCTAATATCTAAGTGTAAATAGGGGGTAAAGAGAGTGCGCCCTAGGTCCTATATATAGTCTCCTTTAGAGGATAAGTTTTACTAAATTAAACTAGTCTATTACTATAATATATATCCCCTTACTTCTTTTTAAATTTATCTAGTGCTTATATTTCCTATATATTTTCTAATGGTTCCTATATTAGTTATATATATCCTATTTACTTAATAAGAATATTTTATCTTTTACCTCTCCTTAGTGTATTCTAAGCCACTAAAATCTTCTCTATATAATATTCCTTAATAAGCTTAGGGTTATTCTCTAATAGAACCTATTCTAGACCTAGTTAGAAATCCTAAACTAGTTAACTTAGGAGGGGGTATATTACTGCTTATTTAATAAGGTTTATATAAAACACTAGATATATACCCTTTAGGATATTAAGTTAAATAGTAAGCAGAGTTAGTACTTTAACTATAGTATACTTAGCTACTACCTAGTTAAGTTTATATAAGGGCTAATTAGTCTTAATATTCCTAAGTAATAACTATACCTTATTTCCTACTTAGAAATGCTTTGCTAGATAATATAAAGCTACTATAATATCCTATTACTATTACTAAGTGTAAGCTATAGTGGCCTATATAAGGGATATACCCTCCTAGAGATATTCTAGGAAATAGATAGCTCTCCCTTTTAATATAGTTTCTAATAAAACTAAGTCTAATTATATCTAAATAGGCTATAGGTTATAGCTATAAAGGAGTTTATTTAGGCTAACCCCTATAACTAATAAATTCCTATTATTAATTACTAGCTAGTAAGCTATAAGGTATTTAGGCTAGTTATACTAAGAAAAGGAAATATATATATATAGTATAGCCTATACCTCTTAGTTTATCCTCTCTATATTACTATTAGTCTATAGGTAATAGGAGGTAGAAAGAAGCTAGTCTATGCTAATACTTAAGCATAGTATTATCTAAAAGTTACCTAGCTAGTTAGAGCTCTTATCTATAATAATTAATTAAGGAAATCCCTAAAATTACTACTAAAATATTTTAAAATATTCTACGTATACCTTAGCTACTATAGAGGTTATTACCTCTAGCTATATAAACTTAGATAGCCTATCTATAATTACTATAAGGAATTATAGTCTCTCTAGGGAGGATAATAGCAAGTTTATTATAAAATTAATAGAGATTTATAACTAGTATCTATTAGGTATTAGTAGCGGTTTTAGCAGGCCCTAATAGCGCTATTAACTCTTATAACTTCCCTAATAGAAGTAATTACAGATAAATCTACCTATATCCTAGGCTATCCTATCCTAGTAGAACTACTATTATAGGATCTAGAACGTAGTGTTATGCCCTAGGTGCCCTACTACTAGTAAGTTATAGGACTGCTAGATAAGGGTTATTATTAAAGGTTCCTAGGCTAAAACCTAAGTATAGCCCCTAAACTAAAGCGCCCTATAAGCGCTTATTAAGTAGTTTACTACCTATTCCCTTATTATTACTTTTAGGGGAAACTTCTATACCCCTTCCTATATAGCCTTAAGGTAAATAAGGTAAGTTAAATCTAATAAAACTACCTAGTTCTAAAGAGTCTAAAGGTATTTTATTATAAAAAGGCGCTTCCCTATTAGTAGTAATGCTAGATAGGGTAAAGATAAACCTAGTATAAAGTCTATCTAGGTCCTAGTAAGAGACTAAAGAGCACTATATAAGTAACTAGTTATAAGATATGTCCTATCCTTAAAGACCTCCCTACCCTATCCTATTCCCTTTAAGAAAGGGTATCTAGCTATTATGCTTATGCACTAGGTCTATAATATAAATAAAAATTAAATAGGGAGAGTATATTTACCTATTATGCCTAGCACTCTATTATAAGGCATAGAGTAGTAAAGTATTCTAGGTTCTTATAATCTATATATATTATAAAAAGACATAATATGCCTTATAATTCTACTAACCATGCCCTAAGATAAGATATAATAGCTAATAGCTCCTTATTATAAATAGTATAATTCCTTTAAGGGGCTATAAGGCTTATAGAGTAATAAGTAACTAGGTATAACACACTATCTAATCCTTCCTATAATAGGTAGCCTCCTAAAGCTATGCCTAAATAATTAGCTTTTACTATAGTAGCATAGTTAGGATCCTATTAGGTAAGAACTAGATACTTAATAAATAACTCCTTTAACCTCTTAAAAGCGTTATTCTCCTTAGGACCTTACTAGAAGGGGATATCTTTTTAAGTAAGCTAGATTAGGAAAGCTACTAAATTAGAGAAGTCTTAATAAAATTATAGTAAAAGTTTATAAATCTAAGGAAGCTCTAAACCCCCTATAGCTTTATATGAGCTAGCTATTCCCTAATAGCTATTACCTTAACTAGATTAGGGTAAACTAAGTGCCTTACTATAATAATATAACTAAGGTATTAGACCTCCTTTACTATAAATATAGACTTATTAAGATTAAGGTATAACCTTACTACCCTTAATCTGCCTAGTATTAATTATACCTTAGCTATATAGTCTTTCTTTAACCCCCCTAAATAGACTAGGATATTATCTAAATAGGCTATAATAAAGTCCCTTAACGCATTCCCTAAGGATTTGTTTATATAATATTAGAACATTACTAGTATGCCTACTAGACTAAATAGGTATACTAGCTATTTAAATAATCTAAATTTTATATAGAACACTATAATATGCTCCTATCCCTTTACTATCTATAGCTTATAGAATGCTATGTAAATATCTACTTTATAAACTATTATACCTAGGATAAGGAATAGAGTGTTTCCTAAATTAGTAGAAAAGGGTAGCGGTCTTATGCTATTATCTTATTAAGTATATAGTAGTTAACGCAAAATCTCTAACCACCGCTTGCTTTCTTAACTAGAAGGATAGGTACTATAGCTAATAAGGAGCTAGCATAGATCTATCCCTTATCTATAAGGTTAGTGACTTAGCGTCTAATCTCTAATAGTTAGTCCTAGGGCATATTATATAATAGCCCCTATAGAAGTGTTAGTTATAATCTATCTATATTCTTTTAAAGGCAAATATAGTAGTCTAGAGAGCCCCTATATAGGGGTAGGCTATCTGCCTTTAACTTATTAAATAGGTCTATAAAGTCTATAAGTTCCTTAGGTAATATTAAGGTATCCTATTATTCTAGTTTTAACTTTAGAGCTAAAAGTTATAGTACTATTATAATTTCCTTTAAGCTTATAGTAATAAACCTTATAATTATATCCTTCCGCTATTATGCTTAGCGTACCTCTACTATATATAAGAAACTAATTATCCCTTATATTAGTGTGTCTATAGTGCGTTCTAAGGACTTAGAAATGCATAGACCCTTAGCTACCCTAATAACTAACTATTATTTAGTTACGTAAATTACTATATCGTAGTGTTTTAACTATAGTATCCTAAGGATTATGTTATAGGTTAGGCCTAGAATAATATAGAGATATACTAAAGATTCCTAACTATTTATATTAATCTAGGTATATACTATATAGGTAATTAATAAGGTTTCCTCCCTTACCTATTTCCCTTTTCTTTCTATTTTTATTATAGTCTAAACCTATTTTCTCTTTAGTAACTAAATAAGCTCTAGGCTTAGCCACTATACTACTAATTTGCTAATAGCACTATAATAATTATAACTATAGTTAATTTAAATAAAGAGATACTTATATATATTAAAGAGTATAGGAACTAAGAATAGTAGTTAATCTATATACCGCTCTACTCCCTCCTCTAAGATTATACACTAACTATAGTCACAATTACCTATCCTAGTTAGCTAGCCTTTATACCCCTATATAAGTCTTTACTTAGGGGCTACTTATTTTCTAATAAGTTAGACTTAACCCCCTTATCCTTACTCTTTATTTCCGCCCTATAAGTATTAATACTAACCTTTAGTTAGTAAGGTAGGAGTAAGGAGTATTTCTATATCTAATAGTCCTTTAAGCTATAGTATAAGTAATATTCTTCCTTATAATATCTTATTATTTCCTCTATTATTACCTACTTAGTATATTATAGTTTAAAGGTCTTTTTTAGTCCCTTTCCCTTCCTCTTAGGCTTCCTATACTTTCCTACCTAAGTTAATATAGCGTAAATACCTATTATTAGTGTATTGCTATCCTAGTTAACTTAAGGGGTTAAGGCCTTAGCCTATTAGGGTATATAATAGGCCTAATGCTTCTCCTCTAAGGTATTAGCCTTAATATTAATTACAATACTATAGAATTATTTAACCACTACTAAGTATTCTTTATAGCTAACCCCTCTACTAATACTATACTCCCTTATACACTTATTAAGTAAGTATTAAAGCTTTACTAGCTTTACTTTATCTATCTATATACTATCTCTTACTAAAGAAAGCTTTTATTTAAAGTAAATAAAGAATAAAGTAAACGCTTCCCCTAGCCCCTATTTAATATAGTTAAGTTTAGTAAGAGCTATTTCTTATTAATAGGGATTAGTAAATATAGACTCTAAGTATTCTAGAAAGAGAATAGGGTTATAAGTATATTAGTAGCCTAGCTTAAAATATATAGTAATATAGGCTTAAACCTTAGACCCTAAGTTCTAGAATATAAATATCTATTAGTTCTTATTAGTCCTAATAAAGTCCTTATTTACTACTAGCTTATATTCTATAAGGATCTTCTAGGAAGTAAATATAGCCTTATTACTATTATAAGGATTACCTATTAGAATTAGTTTTTATTTTATCTAGGGTATAACCAGTAGTGTAATAGGTAGGTTTAGTTAAGGAACCTATTTAGGCTAGGCCCTTTATAGCTACTTTATTTAAACCTATTAGTATAGGGTTATAATTTCTCCTTATTACTATTTAATTATAAGTTAAAGTAATTTAAGTTAAGCAGATAAGGCCTCTATTAGTAAAGTAATATCTATTAATAGTGTTATATTTCCCTATAAGGGTTAGTCTTATAGGTATAAAGAATCTATTATGTCTATTATATCCATTACATCTATTATGTTTGCTATATTTATTGCGTTTTTAGTAGCCTTCTTTAAGGCTAAAGGAAGTTTCTTAAATATTATAGACTAGCTATAAGACAAGGCTATAGGCTATTAAGATAATATTAAGAAACTTAAGGGAAGAAAGGGAAGAGGGAAGAACACGGGTCCTATACAGGCCCCTTATACCCCCTGATTGGCTTATGTCAGCCCCCTTTTCCCCCGCACTACTTATGCGTTGCCACTAAGGCTTGGGCAAAGCCCAAGCCCTTACAATATAGATAGAGATAATAAACCTTTATTAAAGTTTAACTATAGCTAGAACTAAGAAGGGATAATTAAATATAGCTATAGTTACTAATAAGACTTAAAAGAGACCTAAGAATATTATCTAGCTAAGGTTAGAAAAACCACTATTAATAATATAAGAATATTAAGGACTATAGGACTTAATAAAATAGACATAGAACTATAGGGCTATAGGAAACTTATAAATTATAAGGAAAGAAAGGGAGAACTAGAATTTAGAAGTATTAATTAGAACACTATAGGTTAAGATAGTATAATAATAATAGTTTAGATTATAAGGTATTATAAACCACTCTAGTAAAAAGAAATAGTTAGGAACTAGGACTAAACACTACTAGATAGATCTTTTAAACTTATTACTTTACATAATACTAGAGGACTAATCTAACTAGGGAAATCCTATCCTAGGAACTAATATTTTTATACTTAGTAAATTTAAGAACTAGGGAATATTATAATACTGGGATAAATAGAAGATAGATATAGCTAGATAGTAAACCTAACCTTAGAAAAAATTTAGACCTTAAGACTTACTCTAAGTCCTAAAAACCTACCCTAGAATTAAGTATTTTCACACTTAGCGAAATTAGGATTTCCCCTCTAGATAAGCACTATAATAAAAATATACACTATACTACTAAGAATATAATATAATATAAGTATTAAACTTATTACTTTAGGGGATTAAAAAATTACACTATAATAGGAAGAAATAATTAATAGGTCTAGTTACTAGGTTAGTTAAGTAATAACTAACTATATAGTAGTAATTACACACTAGTTTATTAGCTATTAGGGTTATAAATACCCTAGATAGCATGTAAGACACTGCATAGATAAGCAATTAAACTTCTTGCTATAGAGACCTAGCTTAGGTGCCTCTAGAGCTTAAAAATCTTAATTTTCTAGAATAATTAGCTTACTATAGATAAAGGGGAGCGCATAGATTACTAGCCTACTTTTACCTTGCTTTTAACTCTATATTATTACTTATCTCTACTCTAGATTAGTTAATATAGTATAATTATAATTAGCATACTATGCCTAGAGTAACTTAGCTATAAATTAGAAGAGCTTAAGGGGATTAAGAATAGTGCTTATAATAACTAATATATAATATAGGAGGAAGAAGGCACTTAGGGACTTAAGGAGGATATAAAAGGTTTTTCTTAGGGGGCTTTTAGAATAGTTTTTCTTCTTCCTTTTTCTTTAGGTAAATATAAATTAATTAATTATATAATAATTAAGTTTATTCTTATGCTTTATTTCTCTTATCTTCCCTTAAAAACTTTATTATAATAAAGTTTCTAAGGCCTCTTATTTAATACCTATCTAACTTTCCTAATAAACTAGACTCCCCTTTAATTCCTACTAAACTTTAATACCCTTTAACCCTTATATCTCTTATTACTCTATTATCTTAGAGGAATCTAGGAAACTATTATTATCTTATTAACTTTAAATAATCTATCCTAGATTAGTTCCTTTATATAGCTATTATTTTCTAGAGAGTTAAACCTAAGGACTTAAGAGGATTTAATCCTAAGTTTAGACTTAGAATAGTTAGAATATAATAAAAGATTATTAGACTTTATTCTAAGCCCTACTTATTCCCTAAAGCTATCTTATCTAGTAAACTATATTCTACCTTATTTCCCTTCTCTATCCCTCTAATTACCTAAGTCTATTAATACTAGGAAAATAAGATAAGCTATTAGAATAAATAGTCCTTTTTTTCCTATAAACCCTAGCCTAGGTAGTAAGGGAATTATATTCTTAGGTGTACTAAAAGATAGGCTAGCTAAGGAATATATAAAGTATTATAAAATAATAGCTATAATAGCCTAAGTTCCCCTAGAATATTATAATACCTTTATTTATTTAACCTTTATTTAAGGTTTATAAGGAAAGGTAGTAATCTAGTATAAAGATTTAGAATATAAGGAACGCTCCTAGGAAGTAATATTTACTAAATTCCTAGCTAAGTTTAAAAATCTAGACTTATTTATTAAGATCTCTATATAATAAGAAATATTTAGTTTTACTAGAGAAAAGGATAAGGCACTAAATACCTATATCTAATAGGCTAAGCGTCTAGCCTTAAAGGTAAAATTAAATATATAATAAGTTCTCTTTATAAACTTTATTTTATACTTAGTAAATAGAGAGATAGATATAAGACTATAAGAAAGAGTATCTAATTATTTATTTGCTTTAAATAAATAGATAGATAGTATGGCTTTAAAAGACTTAATAATATCTAATTTAAAGGTTATATTATATAATTATTAATCCTTAGCTTCTAAGAAAATATTATAAATATCTAAACATACTATTTTAATAGCTAGAATAGGATTACTTTAGAAATAGATAGAGAAATAGTTTAAGAGAGAGAAATAAGTATCTAAGCAAATAGCTAAACTAGTAAGATAGTTAGAAGTATTCTAGGCTTAAGCTGCTAGTAACTATGCTTAGATAGTAGGATAATATAACTAATTAAGATATAGTATAAATAATAGAACCTAATCCCTAGGTAAATCTAGAAATATTAGTAGGATAAACCTAAGGGGAGATTAGATCTAGAGGGATCCTAAATTCTTCTAGTGCTTCTCTTATAGAGAATAGGGATATATAGGATATAACTATTTAAAGAAGAATAAATACTTATTAGAAGATTTTAAAAGGTAATAAGATTAATAGGCCTATAAAGGGATATAAATAAAAAGGGATTAGTAAAGAGAACTAGATAACTTAAATTAGTTAAACTATATTAGTAGATTAGGAGTAGACCTAATTCCTCCCTAAGGCTTTATTCTAACTCTAGGACTTTAATTATTTATAGCATTATCTTTAAACTACTAGTCCCTAAGTTATATCTATAAGAAGAATAATATTAACTATATTAATATCGCTGCTTAGCTAAAGGGAAAGGCAAAGGAGGTAACTAAGCTAGTATTAGCTTATAGATAGAATAAGAGGGTTATAAAGTCTACTCTAAAACCTAGAATAATTATAAATAAACTAGCTTAATAATAAATTAAAGAAATCCTTAACTTAGATAGTACTCTAGATAATAGGAATAATCCTAGACTATAAACAACCTAGCTACTCTAGGAGATAAGTCCTAAGGAGTTTTAAAGGTTACTTCTAGCACTAAGACTATATCTAGAAAAGGTTATAGAAAATCCCTAAGAACTAGTAATAGCCTTACCTAAAGAAGTTTTAATAAAAGATATTACTCTAATTACTTAACCTTGCTAAAGACTAGTATTAAAGAATATTAGAGCTACTAAAGAATATAATATCTTACTATTTAACTTAGGTAAATATTTAGGGGAAACCACTATCCTTATTAGTATTTTATAGCTTCTTTAAATAGTACCTATTATTTATTAATAACTAAGCTACTTAATATAATACTGCTAAAAGATAAAGAGTAATAAAGCTAAGTTAATTATTTCTTATCTTATAAAACCTTACTAGGAAGTGGTATATCCTAATATAAAACCGGATAAGTTACTAGGTTTAGCTAACGTAGTAATTACTTAGAATAATATTACTAAACTAGACGGTAAAGTAGTAATAATACTAGGATATATTATAACTTATATTAAAGGCATTTAATATAACTTAGCTTTAATTAATAGAGGTTCTAGTGTG
>AMDK01000803.1:0-11976 GCA_000309355.1 Epichloe gansuensis var. inebrians E818
CTATTTTAATAAGAATATAAGCTATAATAGCTTTAGGGTTATTATACTTATTAAGATTAAATAATTTTACTTATTATAGTGCTTCTTATATAATATAATTATATATCTCTAGTAAGATATATTTTAGAAAGGGATTATTAACTTATAAACCTTTACCTTTCTAGTCTTTTCTAACTTTAGTGCTTTCTTTAGTATTACTAAACTTAGAGTTAAAGAGAGAGGCTTTTACTTACTTTACTTATTAAGAAGCTTTTAATCTTCTTATCTTTATTATAGGAAAGTAAAAGGGAAATATAGGATTAGAGAAATAAGGCTTTATATAATAGATTAAAGGATTATAAGTATAGCTATTATTTTTATTCCTTAGGGGATCTTAGGATATTAGATCTTAGAAGTAATAAGCTTCTTTCTTATTATAAGAGAGTGCTTTCTAAGGGTTAGGTATATAGTAAAATATACTAATTAAATAATTAAGAATAGGTTAGACTAGTTACTAACTAAGCCTTAATCTTTTAATAGCTTTAAAGTCTTTATAAGGTCTTAGGATATTAGATCTTAGGAAATATAAACTCCTTTCTTATTATAAAAGAATACTTAAACTTTCTTAGTATAATTATATTACTTTTAGTAGCTTTTTTATTATATAAAGTAAGTTTATAATATAGTTATCTTTTTTAATTAACCTTACTAATCTATAGTTATAAAAAACTATATAGTTATCTATAAAGTTAACTACTAATTAGTATTAGAATTATAGGATTCCTAATATTAGGATTAATTAGATAGCCTAAGGAATAGGTATAATTCTTCTATTCTAGGTATAGTATTTAAATAGAAAGAAGGAAGGAAAAGTGAGGCTTTTCTAGATTATAAAAAGTAGCTATAAATACTCTATATTTATAGGTTACCTAACTTATAGGTCCTTACCCTATTAGAGAGTAGGCTTATAGGCTATAAGTAAGGCTCCTTATGTTATGCGCGTGCGTAGCCCTATGGCCTGACGTTTTGCCGGGTAATTGCGGCTGCGTGCCGCGATTGATATCATGCTTGTTCTAACAGTAATATATAAGGAATAACTTACTTTATTAATATAATATAGTTCTAGAAGCTTATAGAGTATATCCTATAGTTATTTATATAGCTTTATAATTTAACTAGGGCACTAGTAATAAGTTAGTAGTAAATAAAAGGTAATCTCTTAAGGTCTAACTTACTCTAATATAAGTCTTATTATTATAGGTATAATAAGAATACTTTATATAATTACCTAGAGAAAGCTTAATATTAGTAAGGACAGTAGTAAATTAGTAGTAAGTTTATACTAGAGGAATAATAATACTTAGTTAGCATAGGTTTCCCTTTAGTAAGATATTAAGGTTTTGCTTCTTTATTATTATCCCTTAGCGCTATGTTCTAAATAGCTACCTACTAGGTATAATAAAGGCATAGAATTTTAGTTAAACTAGCTCTAAGTTAGTAGTAAAAAATTAATAAATAAGTAGTAAACTTATATAGTTTTAGAAGATTATAAGGTCCTCCCCTTATAGGGATTCTTAATAGTAGGTTCTTCTAGTATAGTAGCTTTAGATAATATAATAACTTAAGCTATAAAAGAGTTAGCAAATATTATATAATAGTAGCATTATAGCTACTATTACGCTAGGGGGGGACTTATAAGTTAATAAGAGGCTTAAAGAAAGGAAGAAAAGAGGGAAAAGAAAGGGAGAAATTAACCTTTCTTATAGGAATTTAGGGGGCTTAGAGTAATCTAAGATAATCTAAATAGAAGCTTCTATACGTTAGGGCTTATTTAATTAAATCTGCTAATTAAAAAATCTAATGTTTATAAAGATTACTATAATTTATATGTCCCTTACTATAGACTTATAGCGAATTTATTAGGCTATTACTATAAGTTAAAAGGAAAAATAAAAGGAGTAAGGTAATTAGTACTCTATAAAGTTAAGCTAATTAAAAAAATTAGACTAATTAGTCTAATTAGGGAGAATTATTTAAAAAAGATAACCTATAGTTATTAAGTTAAGGAGTAACTATAACCTAGTTACTATTAGTAAGTAGTTACTATAAAAAAAGCTAATATAGCCTAATATTATTAATATTACTGCGTTACTTTAATAAATATAAGTAATTGCGAAAAATCACCCTAGTAAATATAGTAATATAAAGGAATGTTCTTACTATAACTTAACCCTAAGATAGTAGCTTAAGTAATTAAGGATAATTATATTAAGAGGGGGTATTATATAAGGAGCGGGATAGTAATAGTATTAATATTAGTAGCGCCTAGTAATGCATAGAGCTATAACCTAGCTATAAGCTAGTTATGTATAGACTATAAGGTATTTAAGGGAGCTTTCCTTACTTATAAGGGGAAAGGCTAGAGATTAAACTTTTTAAGCACCTACCCCTAGCTAGCAGTTTAATAGCTATAACTCTTTAATCTAACCTTCACTCTGTTATTCATCCCTAAGCTAAAAGCCTTGACAGATTTAGAGTTACTCTTATTATATACTAACTTATTATCTAAGAATCCTATAATTTAGTTATTTTATATATTATTAAAGGTAAGTACTAGATTAATTAAAAACTTAATATATGATTTTTATAATTTTTCTATTCATTAGCAGTGGCTAATACATCTAAAATTCTTATATAATATAAGAATTACTAGTAACACCTAGCTAGTGTAATAATTAATAACTAATTAATAGTACTATTGTAATAAAGAAATCAGCCTAATATAGGAATAAGCTTTAAGGGTATAAATATAGGAGGCTATAAGGTTAGTATAAAGTTTATTAATAATAAAGTTTATAGCTATATTAGCATAAGAGTTATTATAACTATAGTTAAACTTAAATTTATTTAAGTTTTACTTATAGTATAAATTAACATAATTCCCTCTCTATGATTTTTATATTTTTTTTTTTCATCAGCAGTGGCTAATGCATCTAAAATTCACACATAACATAAGAATTACTAGCAACACCTAGCTAGTGTAATAATTAATAACTAATTAACAGTACTATAGTAATAAAAAAAGCAGCCTAATATAGGAATAAGCTTTAAGGGCATAAATATAGGGGGCTATAAGGTTAGTGTAAAGTTTATTAATAATAAACTTTATAGCTATGTTAGCATAAGAGTTATTATAACTATAGTTAAACTTAAATTCGTTTAAGTTTTACTTATAGCATAAATTAACATAATTCCCTCTCTATAACCATATTTATTCCCTCTCTCTATCTCTTCTATCTTCTTGCACCTTACTACTTACTTATGCCCTAAAGCTCTAAGGTAAGCTATATATAACTTATTCTTACTTACTTCTAACCTAATTTATATACCTAAGTCCTTATAATACACTAAGTAGGTCTTATGTTATTAGTTAATTATTATCCTAGCTAATAGATTTATAGAATAGTAAAGGATAACCTAAAGCTAAGGGCTATAATTACTAGGTTAAAGAACTAAAAAGACCTATTAGAAAGTAAGAAGAATTATAATAAAAAGGAGGTTAGGAAGTTAGTAAAAATAAGGGAGGATTTTATAAAGAGTAAGAATAAGAAGGGTAATAAAAGCTTAGAGAAAATAGCGAATAAGATAGATAAGATATTAAAGAAAAATAGGCTATAATAATATAAGCAGTTTTACCTTGTACCTAGAAGGGGATAAACTTAATATATTAGCACTTATTTTATTACTAAGAAATATCTTACTATAGGGTTAGTTATAAATTTACTTAGCTTTACTATAAGGTATAGGAGGTTAATCTAAGTGCTAATTATTATAAATTTTAAAATTTTAAGAATATTATTGGTTTCACTAAGGGATAATGCACTAGTGCAAAGGGTTAAAGTTAATAATAGTTATAATTGATTAATAATAGATAAAAGGGAAGAAGGAGAGGAATTTAGCTAGCTAGTAAAGTAAGAAAAAGTAAATAGAAATATAGGGCAATAGTAGCGTTATAGTGTAGTAGCAGTGTGTAATATAACTAATTACATTATATATATTCCTTTTATAGCCTTACTGTTAGATTCACAGGGCTCCTAACGTTAGGATTAAATAGATAGCCTAGGGAATAGGTATTATTCTTCTATTCTAGGCATAGTATCTATATAGGAAAAAGAAAGGAAAAGAGAGGCTTTTCTAGATTATAAGAAGTAGCCACAAACGCTAAGCGTTTATGGGTTACCTAACTTATAGGTCCCTACCCTATTAGAGGGTAGGCTTAAAGGCTATAGGTAAGGCCCTTACGTTATGCGCGTATATGACCTTATAGCCTAACCTTTTACTAGGTAATTATAGCTATATGCTATAATTAATATTATACTTATTCTAATATTAGAACCTCTTTCTTTTTAATATAATTATTAATATATAATATTAATCTAAGAAAAGAAGATAAAAAGATTAAATAAATATATAATATAAAGAAAGGAATTAATAAAGAAAAACAATAGGTATAGGCCCTATCCTTCTCTTTTCCCTACTTATTACTAGCCTTTAATAACTAGCTTCTTTAATCCCCTTTCCTTCTCCTTTATATAATACTACCTATAATTTGTCAGGGGAAAATAACCACCCTAACCCGAAGGACTCAATGACAATCTTGACAATAGTGTTAATAACGAAGATAATGCCTGCTAATATTATTGCGGGTTAATATTAATAGTAGCGAATTATATAAACCTTAAATACCTTAAAACCTTGTATTTATTTTATCTTTTTATATAAACAATCCCTTACTAATCGCAAAGAGAGAAGGTTAATTTTCTATAAAAAAGGAGGGAAATCTACGGATTTTATCTAGCTAAGAGTCATGTGACTAGGTCATATGACTAGGGATCTGATCCGATGGATCTGACTTTGATAATTCTGACGAATTTAACGATTCTGACGAAGCCAATTGACAAGGCTAGAAGAGGGTACAATTCTAGCCACATAACACCTCCCCACTATTTTTCCCTCCTAGCCCCTAGGGAGGGAAAAATAGTATAAAAAAAAATAAGAAAAACAACTAGTAAAAGGGAAGATATAAGATAAAAAAAAATCGTGATTTTCACCTCCTATCCCTAGCCCTTAATTAATTAAAAGGGTCATCCATTGAGGGGGTTATCAGAGACCTTGTCATAGTCCAGTCAATCAATCTATAACAGAAGACCTTTCTAACAGTCAGAGACCTCTTCAATCGTCAGAGGGATCATTAGTCAGAGAGGTCAGCAGTCAGGGACCTCGTCAACGGTCAGAGAGCCTCATTAGAAGACCTATCTAACGGTCAGATTCCTCGTCAATAGTCAGAGGAATCAATAGTTAGAGAGGTCTTCAACGGTCGGAGGTCTCGTCAGACGGTCAGATCAATTAATCTATGACAGAAAGACCTTTCTGACAGTCAGATTCCTCTTCAATCATCAGAGGAATCGTCAGTCAGAGGGGTCTTCAACGGTCAAAGACCTCTTCAGAGGGTCAGAGGGATCATCAGCGATTAGTCAGATCTATCGGTTAGAGGGAGGGATAACCGAAGGTCTGATTGATCAACTGATTGATCCATGACAGAGGACCTCGTCAACGGCGGAGGCCTCGTTAGAAGACCTTTCTGTCAGTCAGATTCCTCTTCAAAAGTCAGAGGAATCGTTAGATAGAGGTCTTCAACCGTCGGAGGACTCTTCAGACGGTCCGATCAATTGATCTATGACAGAAGACCTTTCTAACAGTCAGATTCCTCGTCAATCGTCAGAGGAATCGTCAGTTAGAGGGCCCTTCAACGGTCAAAGGGATCGTCAGCGGCGGGGGCCTCATCAGAAGACCTTTCTGTCAGTCAGATTCCTCGTCAAAAGTCAGAGGAATCGTCAGACAGAGGTCTTCAATGGTCAGAGGAGCCTTCAGACAGTCCAATCAATTGATCTATGATAGAAGACCTTTTCTGACAGTCAGATTCCTCTTTAATCGTCAGAGGAATCATCAGTTAGAGAGATCATCAGTCAGGGACCTCGTCAACGGTCAGAGGGCCTCGTCAGAAGACCTATCTAACGGTCAGATTCCTCTTCAATCGTCAGAGGGATCATCAGTCAGAGAGGTCTTCAACGGTCGGAGGTCTCGTCAGACGGTCAGATCAATTGATCTATAACAGAAGACCTTTCTGATAGTCAGATTCCTCTTTAAAAGTCAGAGCAATCGTCAGTCAGAGGGGGGTCTTCAACGGTCAAAGGGATCGTCAGCGGCGGAGGCCTCGTCAGAAGACCTTTCTGTCAGTTAGATTCCTTGTCAAAAGTCAGAGGAATCGTCAGATAGAGGTTTTTAAGGGTCAGAGGTCTCGTCAGACGGTTAGATTAATTGATCTATGACCAAAAGACCTAGCTAACGAAGGTTAGGTCAAAGGTCTAGTCAATAGAAGACCTGATTTATTGAAGATCGGATCGAAGGTCTAGCTGCTTGCCTCCCTAGTGGATAGCTAAGCGAAGCTAGGGTATTAAATTAATTCAAGCTAGCAAGCTAGCTAGGGCAGGTTGGAAGGTCGAAATTAGAAAGGAAGGTCAAAATCCAATAAAATAAAGGTCTTTGAGATAACGAAGAATAAGAGGGAAAAATGAATAATTTAATCAGGCTAACCCGGATTAAGAGGGAAAAGGTTATAATGATTAAGATCAATTAGTCTAACAATCCGATGATTTTGACGATATCGGATCGATCAGATGACCTGATTGAATTGATCGAAAGGAACAGTTTGATCTAGCTAACCCGGATCAAGAGGGAAAAGGTCATAATAGTTATGATCAATTAACCTGATAAAATCCGATGATTTTGATGATATCGGATCGATTAGATAACCGGATTCAATTAATCGGATTAATCCTGCTAGGAAGACTAGCCTAGATTAAAGGGAAAGGTAAGGAAGACCTGCTTTCGTATAAGCTAATCAAAGGGGGAAAAAGGGATTCGTATAGGTCAGTCAGAGGGGATTAAAGGGGATAATGATTAAACTATGGAAGGTCCTAGAGGACTAATTCCCGTTTCTCCACTAATTTTGTTAGGGGAAAATAACTACCCTAACCCGAAGGACTCGATAACAATCTTAACAATAGTGTTAATAATGAAGATAATGCTTGCTAATATTATTATAGGTTAATATTAATAGTAGCGAATTATATAAACCTTAAATACCTTAAAACCTTGTATTTATTTTATCTTTTTATATAAATAATCCCTTACTAATCGCAAAGAGAGAAGGTTAATTTTCTATAAAAAGGGGGGGAAATCTACGGGTTTTATCGCTAAGAGTCATGTGACTAGGTCATATGACTAGGGATCTGATCCGATGGATCTGACTTCGATAATTCTAACGAATTCAACGATTCTGACGAAGCCGATTGACAAGGCTAGAAGAGGGTACAATTCCAGCCACACAATAGCTTCTATAGTTATTTTCCACTACCCGTTTATTTAAGTAGTTTAATATAATATTAAATTATATTCCTAGGGAAAATTACCTATAATTTTGCCTCTTTACTAGTATAATATTAGATTATATCTCCCTATACCTCCTTACACTCCCTCCTTTTCTCCCTAAGGCCCTAGGGAGTAAGAGAGTACTATTTTACTCTCCCTTTAGAGCTATATTACCCTAGAGGTTTAGGAAGGCACTATTTTACCTTCCTTTTAGGGCTATTTTAGTTCTAAGACCTATATAAATAACTTTATATATAGGTAACCTATCCTTCTATCTAGACTATTACTATATTACCTATAATAAACCTCTCTAAGGCCTTATTAAGTATTACCTTTATAAACATATTTACTAGGTTATCCTTCTTATTAATCTATCTAATCTTATAAAGCTTATAGTATTTATATAATTATTAAAGAGCTATAATATTAATTATTAGTTACTTCTCCTTTATAGTCCTAAGCTTAATAAGGTATTTATATAATAAGTATAAATCTATATAGACTATAATTAGGATTAAGGGGGGATTTAGTTAGTCTATAATTATTTTTAGCGTTATTACTATTATATAGCCTATATTAATACCTATTACTATTCTATAAACTTCTAAAGTAAGTATACTTCTTATAACTCTCTTACTCTTTATTAAGCTATAGTATATAATATTACCTTATACTATAACTTACTATCTTTATACTCTTTATTAGCTAGGATTAATATATAGCATAGCTATAATATAAAGTCTTAATTATTAGCAAATAATCTATTAATAAATATAAAAAGCTGTGATGATCTAGGCTTTGCCTAGACCTAGCAATATAGGTGTCAATTGAGCAAGTCAGAGGGACTTGTTCAATACGTATCCTTTTGCCTTGGCTGCCTATGGCGCAATTGGATCGGGCACATCACCCGTGCGTGCGCGCTTGACACCCGCGATGGCCCCTGTGGGGCTGCACCGTAACAAAAGCTTTACTTTTATAAGATTAAGTAGTATAAATATTTATCCTTAATCTAGATAGTCTATTTACTACTTAATATAATAATTAAGTTCTTTAATATTCTTAATTCTTAGCTCTTAGTATTATATAGTAATAAAGAGATTAAAGCTTACCTTAGGTTAATAGATTAAAGCAATATAGGTATCTTAAGCCCTTTACTTAATATACTTCTTTCTTAAATCTTTAAGTAGAATTAGTTAAAGCTTATTACTTTACCCTTTTTCAGAGCATTGCATGTATTGTATTTATTGTATTTTTTGGCCCTTCGATGTATTGTATTGTATTGTATAGGCCTATGTATTGTATTGTGTATTGTATTGTTAATATAATACAATACAATACATACAATACAATGTATTGTTAGGGCAAAAAAAGTGGGGTATTATAAAAATCTATTATGTAGTAGATTTTATAACTAATATAGTTAATATAGCCTACTTTTTTAATATAATTTATTTTCTTTTTTATAAATCTTTAAATATTTAGCTTATTTAGAATATTAACCTAATAACTACTGCTTAGTCATCTAATATAACATATTTTAGGTCTACGTTATAGATTAGTTTTTTTTATTAATTTTAAAGGTTTTTATACTATTATATCTATTTTTAAAGATTTATTATCTTTTTTAATTAGTTTTTTCTTAACTTTAAGTAAAAAACTTACCCTAAGGAAAAACATTATAACTATATATAAATAAACTAAAACTCTAATAATAATAGTTTTATATATTAATAAGATATATTAAGATAAGAGAATTTTATATTATTTAAAAAAAGGTCTCTTAGTAAAAAAAGCTTTTTATTAGAATTATAAATAATTATATTTACTTTTTAAGCTTTTGAAATCAAAAAAACATAAAAAAGAAGTAAAAATCCATTAGAAACTAAGTTAAAAGCTAGGAAAAAATAAAAAATAATATATTATATTCCTTTAAAAAGTAGGCCTAAATAGTAATATTTTATTATAATATAGTAACTTTAATAGCTTTAATAGCTTTAATAGCTTGAATAGTTACGGTGCAGCCCCACAGGGACCATCGCGGGTGTCAAGCGCGCACGCACGGGTGGATTGCCCGATCCATTGCGCCATAGGCAAACAAAAGGATACGTATTGAACAAGTCCCTCTGACTTGCTCAATTGACACCTATATTGCTAGGTCTAGGCAAAGCCTAGATCATCACATCAATAGCTATAAAACCTAGTCTTTAGTATTAATATAAAAGTAAGTCTAAAGTAAGTCCTAATTTACTTCTTAATAATAGGTTTTAAAGTAAGAAAAAGCTATAATAACTAATAATAACAAGGTGTTAAGAACTGGCCTTAGGGCTACTGCTTGTAAGCGTTCTAAATAGTAATATTATCCTTATAGGAGAAGAAAGGAACTAAGCTAGAGGTTATATAGGATCTAGCTTTATACCGTTATATATATAGGTTATGCGTGGCTTGCGTATAGCCCTAACCTAGCTACGCATAGCCTATAACCTTTATATGCCCTTTCTAGATCTAGGATTAATCTAAGATATAACCTAAGCTTCTAAGCTTAGGTTTATAATATACCCCCTTACTTAGGCCTTCCCCTCTCCCTTTTTTTATAGTTATTAAGTTATAAGTAAGTAATATATATATATAGCTATTATTATATAGTTATATTAGGCCCTATATAGGGCTAGTGCATAGCCCCCCTAGTAAACCTATAAGTAAGTACTATATTACATAGCTAGCGTTACGTGTATATATAGGGCCTATATAGGTCTTATATATAGATTAGTAAGCTTAAAAATTTTTCCTTATAAGCTACCTTACCCCTAGCCTATTAAAAAATAGCCTCCTTTACTAACTCCCCTCCCTTATAATACTAACCTAGGTTATTTCTAGATTATTACTAGCTAATATTATGCTTTACTTACCTAGCTACCCTTACTTTCTCTTTATATATTAACCTTTACCTATTAAATTCCCCTTTCTTCCCCTAGCTATTATTTATCTCTCTAACCCCTTTATAGCTAATTATCTAATATCCTGTTATGGATTTGAGCTTAGAAGCTCGGGTTATGTCTCGGGTCAATCCTAGATCCGGAAAGGGCGCGTAAAGGTTATAGGTTATGTGTAGCTAGGTTAGGGCTATATATAAGCTATGTATAACCTATATATATAATAGTATAAAGCTAAATCCTATATAACCTTAAGCTTAGTTCCTTTCTTCTCCTATAAGAATAATATTACTATTTAGAATACTTATAAGTAATAGCCCTAAGGCTAGTTCTTAATATATATTATCCTTTACTATAGAAATATAATAGCTAGTAAATATACTATTACTACTAGAAAGCATAGATATTAATAAGTTAGTAAGGTTATAGAAGCTTATTACTAAGTAATAAAAATAGATCTAAGAGCTTACTAATAGGTAGAAGTTAGACTTAATTAACTAACTAGTTAAATATAAGCCCTTTCCTATAGAACCTTTATTTAATAGTAAAAGAGTTCTTTTTATAGTATAGTAAGACCTTATATTCTATAAGCTTAATATAGATAGGGGATTTATTAGGTCCTAGTAAGACTAATAGTGCTTTATTTACTAAATTCTATTACTAAAGGTCTAGGCTTAAGTTACTTCTTTTTTTAAAAAAGAGTACTTAGTGTATTATAAATTTATAATCCCTAAAAATTTCTAACCTACCTAAATAATATATTTAATAACCCTTATTAATAAGAATTAGTAATTATAAAGCTTAACTAAATAGTATAATAGCCTAATAAATAATTTAGTAACTTCTATATTTATTTTAAATAAAAATTAGCACTAGCTAGGGGATTAGATTAGAAGAACTTTATAAAGCTTACTAAGCTATATATAGTACTTAATAAGTAAATAAAGGACTATAGTATTAGATAGAATATATTATAAATAGATTACTTAATAGTAATAGCTTAGTATTAAAGTATTTTATTAGATATTAAGTTATATTACTTAAAGAAAAAGAATTATATATAAAAATAAGTATATATACCTAAGGCCCTAGCCTAGAATAAGGACACTCCTATAATAGATATATAATTTATATATATAGTAAGGGCTTAGAAAGAATATAAAAAGTTACTAAAATAATAGTAAAAGGTAAAGTTAAGTAATAAGGCTAGTAGTAAGTAAGCTAAGTAAGTTACCTAGGCTATATATAATATATATTATAATAAGGGTAAGTATTTATATTATAGCTTAGGAAAGTATTTTATTTAAACCTATCCTATACTCTCTTTAAGATACTAGTAAGAGAAGTAGCTATTAATATATATAATATAAAGGAGAAGAAGGAGAACTCTAGGGATAATAAGAATATAAATATATTAGAAAAAGAAAAACCCTAGTATTAAGTTATTTAACTAAGGTTATTAGGAGGATAGATAAAGAGGCTTTATAGTAAATAGTTATTACTAATAAGGACTTTAAATAAATCTAATTTAATATAAATTCTTTACCCTTTTTAGTTCTTACTTTAATTAATAAAA
>AMDK01000804.1:0-11967 GCA_000309355.1 Epichloe gansuensis var. inebrians E818
AAAAAAACCCAAGAAAAAATTCAACAAACCTCAAGTCGTCCCAACCCCGTGGGACCCGTTCCGCTCCCTTCTCTTCTTTCTATTTCTGAATTCTTCTTGAAAGCGCTTAGAGACCAAGCATGACGAGTTTTGCTTCTCGTTAAACTGTTCACACCCGCAGCTAACGTGCGTGCATACGGGGGCACACGTATCCGCGAGAGCTGGGAGAAGCACCGAGAACCACGACTCATTGCAAATGAGCACTTCACATGCTCTTCACGGCCGTGGTCCAGCAGACAATGGCAAATAGGGCGAATCTGTCGGCGTCCGTCACCAGATACCGTCGACGATCCTACAACAATAAATACACGCACATCATCAATAGTCATGTGAAAACCCCGTAATATTGATGGACTAGCGCCCTATATGCTATAATGATACCTCTCGATAGCCGCAGCCCTCTAATTGATTCGGCCAGAGCGGGGACTCGACTCTCACTCAATCTTAACTAATGCACAAAATGTATTGCTTCCGCGACGCTTCCATATATCCCCTCCACTGGTGTTAGGCTTGCAGCCGCGAAGCTGGGGTAAACGTGTCTGGCTATCTCTGCGCCGACTCTCTAACCCGCCTCTCATGAACGCCATGTCTGACAAAATGACGACGGATGAACCGAAAAAGAAAAGGCAAGTCTTGTCCCTGCGTGAGGAGGATCGAAAAGGGGGGCGGAAAGGTGCAGGAATAAAAACCAGAACAAGTATAAGCCAAGCCAAAAAGAACAAACACAAAACAAAAAGCAGCAGCAGCAGCAGCCAGTATGCAGACGCCAAAAAAGTATACCCGATCATCTCAATTGCCCAATCTACTGTCCAACTCCAACTCGCAGTGCCCAAATTGGGAATGCATCAACTTGTGTGAGCGGTTTAAAAAAAAACAAAAAGGGATAATAAAGAAATAGATAATGTGAACAAGAGTCGCAAGTCCAGCTAGATAGATGTTGGTGTGATTCTAGATCATACGGGTTGACGGGCCGCAGCCCATTTCTTGAGGTGGCAAGATTTTGAGGCTCGCCCTTATTAAGCAGAGACTGTGGTGAAAGCCCCAGGATATCTTGATATTAAAAGAGAAGATGAGTTTGCCGACCGAAATAAGATATGGTACCGCAAGTTGGGTACCGCAAGTTGGGTACCGCAAGTTGGAGACGGAAAGGGCGTCACGGGCGTTTCCGTGAAGACACTAGCAGGTAGAGCTAGGGGGCATCAGTGAGTCCAAATTAGGACGTGGAATCCACGGCCATGTCTTCGTTGTCACCGAGATAGGCCAGCTGAGCCCACACACGCCAGTGCAACACACCGAGATGGGCAAGGCGAGTTGCCATGGCCTCGATGCCTCCCTCGTCCGGTCCATCGCGTAGCCGCGAGTCAAGGTCTCGGGCTAGATGGCTGCTGCCGCTGCAGCCAGGCCCGCGTCCACCGGTGGCGACCGCGAAGAGGGAGACGCCGGACAGAGCCTTAAAGTTGCGGACTCGATTGGTCAGCTCCGCCATGAGCCTGCTGTGGAAGGCATGCTCAACCTCTCGGTAGATTTGTGAGTCAACTCGGCAAACATTATCCATGAGCCTCTCCTCAAAGGTCGGCAACAGCTCCGACGGTGCGTCCGTGTAGCGGAAGATTTGGAGCGCCATGGATGGCGCCATAGTCTGCCAGCGGCTTGAGTGTCGTGACGAGGGCGTGGCTGACTGAAGCAGTGCGACGAGCGAGTTGTACACATTCTTAGCCTTGATTCTTGACTCACTGTTCTCGGGAGCGACATAGGAAGGCATGACGAGAGAGGATCGTGGCGAAGAGGCGGCCGACGACGAGTCAGAGGCACTGAGAGCAAGACTCGACGGTCTTGAGCTTGATAGAGGCGTATTAAAGTTAAACTCTGAGCTGGATGTTGTCGACGAACTGAGCGTCTCTTCATCCAAGGGCTGAGTGTTGCGGCCAAGCATCTTGGCGCTGTAACGTCCGACCCTCTCGAGGTCTTCGTACATGCGCATGCAAATGTCCAAATTGATGGCATCCACCATGTCGGATCGAAGCTTCAGGATGCGCTCCTCGTCAAACAGGAATGTGCTAGGTACACGCTGCTCGCCAGATGAAGGCAAGACCAAGCGAGACAGGGCCTCAAAGAAGACGCCCATGTCACCAAAGTCGTGCGATGTGTTGCTACTGTTGCTGCTGCTGCTGCTGCCGCCGCCGCCGCCTAGGGTGGCTGAATAATGTCTGTCGGCATTTTTGTACCAATCTCGGGCTCCACCAATGTCCACTTTGCGAGACTGAATTTTCTTCAAGAAAAACTTTTGCTCAAAGTGTGTCGTATCTTCAATGAGGACAGGTCGCAGGCATTGGATCTGATGGTTGGCAACATCCAGCTTCATGGCTTCCAGAACGCTGAGCAGGCTGCGCATTCCAGTCACCAATTGGTCCAGATCAGAGTCTCGGTTGCCATTGCTGAGTTGGGTGTACATGGTGTCGACCCACTCATCCCGCATCGGAGCACAATGAGACTTGAGAACGCGGGAGAGCCAAAGGGCGAGCTTTTCGAGGTCAGCGATGCCCTTGTGGAACTGCTGCATCAGGAGCTCGACATTGAGGCCCTCGTCCAGAAATTGGCGGTCGCGTTGGGGTACCAGTGTCTGGATAATATCCTTGACGGCTTTTAGTAGTGACGGCAGCGTCCAATCGTCACTCTCGCCGTGCTTGGCGTAGAAACTGGACCAGTCCGTGATGAACATGGCCAGCTCCTCTTTCATTGCCTTCCAAAACTGGTTTGCCCTCTCTTGCTTCTTTCGGCCCTTTTCTCCATCTAGATTAGGTTTGAAATGCAGTTCAGGATCAAAATTGATGTCGTGTCGTAATTTCGGGTTGTGAATGATCTTGGACACGTCTAGTTCACTCAGTGTTGATCTCGTGACCGGAGGCTCAACGGGCCATGGGTGATGATGAGAGGATGTCCGCCGTGAGTGGCGGCGTGTGGAAACTGGCTCAGGGGTCGGCGTCGATGAATTCGAGGTGCTGGAGGGGTTCCTTGAGAGAGGCGTGGCTCCAGGGGTTGAAGATCGTAAAGCGGCTTCGCATCGCCTCGGTGATTCTTGTGAGGATGACTGCGTGGTGCTCGAAGTTTGCGACTCATCCTGAGGTGGTGCTTGCATTTGGACATCGGTGTCTTGCATGGATTCACCGTCGGGTTTGGGGCAAGGCGTTGAAGTAGAGAGGCTTCTGCGTGATCTCTCAATAGGGCCACCGGTGCCTTGTTCTGGTAACATTTTTTGAACCCCTTTTTTTGACGTATTTGGTTGAAATATTTGGTCAAGATTGTCGAGGAGTACGCAGGCTTGCAACTAGACGAAGTCTGCTGGGGAGGTTCTCGTATTTAACAAATAGTCGTCCGTTTGGTGATCAAGGTTGTTCGCTACACAGTGATTGTCTAGCCGTTAGCATGTTGACCCAAAGAGGGGTAGTGACAAGACCAAAAAAAAAAAACCGTCGAATGTGCAAACAAGGCAGTGTGCAACAGAGCGCACTGTCACGAGACACGGGCAGTTGCAGACTCAGGTCGCCTATTCGAGGGTGAGGTGCAGAAATCGTGTAGCTGAATCCCAAGTGCAGGCCCGAGCAACACCAAAGTTGAACAGACACACACACACACACACACAAGGACAAGCCCAATGAATGACGAAGACAACCAGACGCTTTTCAGTCCCACTCCAGTTCCCTTCCCGTCACAAGACTGCACTGCACAACTTGGTTTCGAACAACAGAAGAATCAAACATTGGTTTGTTGTGCTTACATCCAGGTATGTAGTAGTTCCACGGCGTCTTCCCCGAGGAAGTATATGGGGTCTGCTGGTCTATCTCGCGGTTTCGTGCTTTATCCCCTGCTGCCAGTTTTGTAAAAGGGTAGTACGGTAGTAACAGAATTGTCGGTATCCTCCTATTTGTCTTGTTGAGAGAGATGGTCCTCTTGCTGCTCAACTCAGACTTATTTTGGCGAGAGAGTGTCGGTGCCGGAATTGTCGTCTTGTGGTTGGCAGGGGGTATGTAGTAGTAGATCGATCAATGTGGGTGGGCAGATGGAGGTAAGGGCAAGTCAGATCAAGAGAGTGTGTATTGTTGTTGTTCAGTCGAAGGAAAGAAGAATAGAAAAAGAGTAGTAAGTAGGAAAGATGTATAGGGCAAGAGCAAGAATTGTTCCGCGAGGGGATTGAGGATAGGAGTGTGAGAGAAGGAGGGAAGTGGGAAAAGTTGAGAACGAAACCAGCAGATGGGAGGAAGAATAAGGAAAATAGATCCCAAACGGAAGGAGAAGGAGGGAGGGCACGACATGACATGGTACCCAGCTAATACAAGTGAAAAGGAGGGCCGGGACTTTGGCAAGGGGACTGTGGACGGTGGTGGGTGATCAGATTCGGATTGGCATGGGCAGACCAGACAAACCAGACACACCCACGATACCGCGACACCGCGATGTACCCAAGTGGATGGGATGGGATGGGTTCGGTCTTGCCAATGGTATGACTAGACTAGCGCAAGGGCACGCCGCCATCGATCCGGGCGTCGGACAGTCATGAAAGTCGCAGACACCGTCTGGCGGCACGGCAGAGGGGGGGGGCGCCGCTGGGGCATCGCCCATCTGTCTAGAATTAGTGCAAGTAGTGACTTTCCGGTGCCGTCGAGGCTTTCCATACAATTCTCAAGGGGGCGGTCTGGTGGGAGATGACTAGTATTACTCCGTAGTACGGAGTTGGAGGTACCAGGTTCCTCCTGTCTGGTGGCCCGGAGCACCGAATACATACGATACATACATACATAATACAGGTACTCCGTATTATTACAGGCAGGCAGGCACGCAAGCAGGCAGGCACGAGCCGCACGAGTAATGTTTGGCAACTGGGTCTGGGCACGAGTTTGGGAAGGGGGGGGGGGTCGATTGGCGCCGGTTTGACTCGACTAGCCATGTACTTGCTGGCTCTGGGTGCTCTGGGTCAAGCAGCAACCGTCTCAGCTGCGCACCTGGTGGACTTTGATCCTGATTGCTCCCATTGTACATACAGCGTGCAGCGTGCAGCGTGCAGCGTGCGTGCAGGTGGTCTGGCCGCCCGAGGAAGGAAAAAAAAAAAAGACGGCAGCAGTTATCAGCGGCGGATCTGGCGACGGACAGGCAATAATCGCTCGAGTCTTGTAACGCCCGCCCGCCCGCCCCCATCTCACCTCTACATTACTCCGTACCAAAGCAGACTCTGTTGCATTCGTATTCGCTAGGGCGCCTACACCGGAGTGAGCCACTGCGATGCGATGCGATGCGACGCGATGCGATGCGATGCAATGGTCTGGTCTGAGCAGCAACGCTCACTGATGATCCTACAACCTGCATCTTAACAAAAGCCATCTGTGGCGCTCCGACAGCAGCAGCAGCGACGGCGGCGGCGGCGGCGGTCAATTCCTGGATCGCTTGCTACATAAGATATTGCCAATGCTTCCAAATAAATCCCTTCGGTTGGTGAGAACCGCCCCCTTGCGAGTCGGACCCAACAGAGGACAGTGGCCCTGGCGCGCCTCTCTGTTGCCCTCTGTTCTGGCTCTGGCTCTGGCGCTGGCTCTGGCGCTGGCTTTCGTCTTGTTTCCAGCAGTGTTGGTTGTGGCTTATTTTACCTTTGTACCGTTACAGCGTGTGGCCACGGCTGTTCCGTTAAATAATATTGCGCCGGTCTCGTGCCAGCCCAGTGCCGTTACTTCGCAAATGTGGGAATTTGGTGCACCATCCCCCGTTAAATGTGTTCCCCTCGCATGGGTCCTGATGGGTCCTGGTCCCTTTTCCGATGCGATGGGGACAGGGGGGTGTGTGCATACATGTGCATGTGTGAGCCTCAAAGCGGGGGGGGTGGGCTTGGGCCCTTCGACCTGAACCGAGTGCGTGTCTTGACGTGGGTCACGACTCACGATACAACAATATGAACGCCCAATTGCTGAATTCACGAGGTCGACGATACGCATAAATTTCGTAGGAAGAGCTGTCCAAAATATCTGGAAAGTTCGCATGAGGATGGCCTCCGGATACCAAAACAACCATGCTGTAATATCCGCATCTTCTGCCGAAATTGTCAGCGTAGCACAACGGTTTGCTTGACATCTTTCGACAACTGTCAATTATTAGCCATCTCACCGCGGAAGTGCTGGCCGATAAAGCCCAATGCTGAATCACACAGACTGTTCTTGAAAAATTGGTCCATCCGCAACATATATGGCCTTCTCATCTCGCACGCACACACACCCCTGGTCATCATAAACAGACTCGCCGTACATAATAATCTCACCATGCAGAATAGCCTCTCACATCCCAGGGCAGGTCCCTGGTCGCAGGCCCCCGGCCCCGGGCCCCGGACGACCGGTACTCTGTCCAGAGAGCCAAAGGGCTTGAGACGGATCAAAAAAAAAATGAAATATCAAGAAGAATGGCATTCGGTCTGGCCTTTGTGCGAGTCGCTATTGTGCCAAGTCGTCTTACTAATGCCAAGTCATGTTACTAATGCCAAGTCATGTAACTGATGCCAAGTCATGTTACCAGTCTTCTCTATATGTATAGGATTACTTCCAGCTCGATAATTCTGGAAGCCGTGATGCCAGTGCTAGTAGAGGCCATTCTCGAAACTGGCATGAAATGGCCGAGCCGTGTCTTCCAGTCTGTCATTTCTACCAAAGTGGTGGCGGCGGTGTTGGCGGCTTCCCGTCGTAAGTGGCTTATCGCTCGACGCTCAGGCTGGAGCACTGGGTACGTACGGAGTACCTGAATACCTACACAGTCAAACAGTCCTGTCTGGTGCTGTATGGCGGCCGCTCCGGTTCTGCGCAGCCTCCACCTAATAAGAAAGAAAACCGACGGCTATATGACAGACATTCTGACACGGAGAAACCCTGCAGGCAACTTCCTCGGTGGTAGCTGCCCCTTCTTCATGCCATCACGGTTCTGTTGTGTTTTGGGAGCCACAAGTGTCCGTTAGTAGGTGTCCGCACTCTATCGGCGATCAAAACATGAAAATTGAGCAGAGCAATACAAAGTTCGCGGCGTGAGCCTTTGGTATTCACATGGAGCTGAAAAAAAAAAGATCTGTTTGAGAGGCCATTGCTTGCCCTTGCATGTCTCTGTTGCAAGCCAGGGTTGATGATATCTGTGGGCGCCTGACATTGTTGTTCTCCACGACGAATGTGTGCTCACTGCTCGCTCTTTCTCGATGAAAGGGGCTCGCTGCATTCTCATGATGGCTTGGGTATTATAATTGGCCCGACTGATTAGTCTTTTGGGTTTCGAAAGGGATGGGCCGCAAACGCAGGGCAAAAGCAATTCCAACCTCTGAATAAGTCCGTATTACTCTGGGGGCGCATTTCGCTATTCCCCCAAGATCCACGTCTAATAATGCCATCATAGTCCTTCGTAAGATTAGCCAGCAACTAGACTTCGACACCTGTTATGTATGCACGCCATACCATCCGCCCTCGCTGTCGAGGGTTGAGAAAAGCAATATGTTGCAGAGTCACGAGTCAATGTTGTATTACCCAGCGACTCGTCATTTTGATTACTGACGCCGTCTCTATTATGTTGCATTGCCGGATTGCTGCTCCCACTGAGTCTTCATCCTGAGTCGTCGCGTCCACGAATTACTTACTGCATCGTCATCTTTTTCAACCTGTTGTGAGAATGGTTGTGCAAGACTTGCTGGGACGGCTCATTACCCGCCCGGGTAGGTCACACATTCTGTCGCCTCCGCCGCCCTCCACATGGTGTATTTTTTTGTGAGCAGATTGATGAATGAGGCAAGTCCGTCGGCCTGGGATCATTGTCAGCAGCGAGGTCACTGCAATTTGGGGGCAGCCAGCTCAAGACTGTGTGCACTATCATGATGGGCAGCAAGGGAATTTTTTGCATTGAACTGATGGCAGGGAACTCGTGCAAAGTATCTTCTTGCTTGAGGGATAACTCGAGAAAGCTTGATCAGCGCAAGTCGCCATCGTGGCTCTGCAAATCTCCGAATGCCTCTGGACTCACTTCAGGAGCACCTTCCCTTTGATGAGGCTGGACGCATTGACAAATAGTCTTAACAAGCGACGAGCACTACGAACGGCAAGAGCTGGCCTGATTTTGAAAACCTGTCTTTCCTACAATTGTCGCCAGATGCCAGCTGCAACTGCCTGACTCGTTCACCTGGCGGCCACCTGACGTCTTGTCTTGTCACTCTTGTGAGCCTTGACTCCATCCTCATCCGTGTCAAACCGTCCATTCTGATCAGCCCCTCTTCCCCGGCTCAACTCTGATCCCACGGTCCTATGACCGGTTATTTTTCTTTTGTCTTCATCCTACATAAGCGGTCAGGTGACTAAAGATCCAAGCAGCTGTGTGGTGCATTATTTGCCAGGTTTCTCTCATCCATCCATCCATCCATCCATCCATCCCATTTGATTGATATATACTGCCACTGGCAAGCTGGAGCTGAACAGGACGACGCATGGCGACATCCGGCATTAGCGTGCATATCTAGCAGCAACTTCCTCAGCCGTTTGGGTCACAGCACACACATCGCAAACATGGCAAAGGGCCAGTAGACGCCCGAATTGGGCATGGTGGCATGCTCTGAAGCCCGGCCCCCTCCACACGCTCCTCGTCTCCTCCTCTGAGTCCTCCCTCTCACAAGCACCCAACGCCAACTTCTTCGCCTTTGCATGCCGTGTGGCTGCCATATGCCCGCAACCAACTGGTATCGTGCGGCGCTCTCTGATCCATCGCCACACCACAAGTTGAGCCTTCATTCCCAACTTGCCAGCCTGGGTGAGATCTGCCACTGCCAAGCTGCCTATTGGACGACAATACCCGGATCTCTGTGGGACCCTCCGACAATGTTACCATACTACACTAATAGGCTTGCCGCACTGCTGGGACTTGGGTGGCCCGTGGAACAGGGATGACTCTGGTGCACTAGACGATTTGCTTTCAGCAGATGAATGGATATGAGCCCTTTTTCGCTTCACCAACAAGACTCTTCGCAGTGGCACCTCCGGGTCGTTTGAAACCGGATGCAAGGTAACAGGAAAGAGTCACCGTCAGTCCGTCGGTCGGTCCGTCACTCAACGCCCGCATCATTCTTTCCAACTATCGTTGCCCAAAGACTTTGTCGCAACCCTGATGACGGTCACTAGATGATGGCAGGGGGTTCACATCTGAGGAAAAGGGAAAATCCGTCATCAGATTCGGCACTCCTGACCCAGTAACGTGTGACCAACACAGTGTTACAACTGCAGCTCGTTCATGTAAAGGGAAACCAAATAGAATCAGCCCGGCAACGGCTTTGACTCTTATTAAAGAGTTTCACTCACGACAGAGGGAGACGAACGAAAAGCCCCTCACGCGACAAGGAGTCAGCCCTCCTTGCTGCATGTGCAAGCACAGCACAGCCCTTTGACGGGAGGGGTGGAGGCCAGTGCAAATTCAACCGGTGCCGATTTTCAACACCATCGACGACATCGATTAGAGAGATGTCTGATTAGAGTGGCAGGCTGAACAGCGTCTTCAGCTAGCCACCACCCCCCGCATAAATAATGTACGACTCGCCGTTCCATCTATTATGACTTTGACCAGCGGAGGCAGGATACGTACAGAAATTCGTGCCTGTGTGCCAGCCCGCAGAGTTGCTGGGATCAGTCCACTTGTCAATATGTCTCTGGAGTTCGTGCATGTTCTCTGACATGGGGCAATCGCTTCTTGTTCATGGCTTTCTCATCAGGGCTCAGGATTGTCGCATCAAACCACACACACACATTGCATGATACATATGCGACAGCCGTAGAAGTCAAGTTGACAACCTGTCTCCAAATCGATTTGATTTCCAACACTAGCTAGACCTTGCCAGTTTGGAGAGTATCCAGCGAGCCTGGTCATTGGCCATAACGGTTCGGCCAGCCGCAATTCTGGATATGAGTTGCCATGAATCCCTCGGTTTCACGACTTGTCTCTGGCTCCCAGCTTCGAGGCTCGTGGTCGCATTGCTGGTCGAATCGACCGAATTCGGTCACTTTCAAATGGGGCAGGCAAGTCAATAGGATGACTCCAGCCAGGACTTCTAAGCTAATTAGCACATGCTGCTCTGGCGTTTGGAAGGAAGACTTCTCCACCAAGACGAAATCACCAGTCATACATACATAATCCTATTGCAGCCAATGTCAAAGGATGAGCCCTCCACGTCAGCAGAGCACTACTCCGTACTCCGTGTACATGTAAATATGCATGCCCACATTGCGAAAGGCTGACGAGCCTCGCTTATCTCCCGGAAGGAACTGAAACTACTGAAACACGAAGGCCATTGTCATACATCCCACGGGGTTTGCCATTACAAGGGGACTTCCATGGAGTCGGGTCCGTCTGCATGAGGTTGGCACAGGACGTTCCTGCCAAAGGGCCGTAGTCGTCAATAAATACTCTCGTCTCGAACAAATATGTAAGTTTGTCTGGCCTACGATGCTGAAGGACGGCCGCCTAAAGTAGGCAACACCCTTGAGAGAACATGGGATCGTCTGGCGAACAAATCCCTTGTATGATGGTTCGTAGATTGGGAGGACTGTGTAACCAAACCACTCAGGGATATGGGCACTACATACGGGAGTACATACGGAGTAGTTGCTAAGCATGCGCGTGCTTGGCACACCTCTTCCGGCCATGTGTAGTATGATGAGTATTATCCGGAGTAAGCTGATGCCTGTATGCAGAGGACATCAGGCTGATTTCTTGTCGTTCCAATTCCTCGGTAACGCTGGCCACTTTTTTTTTTTCAAGGCCCTTGTTCTGGTTGGGCCGGGCCGGAATACTCAGCTCACGTGGCGGGTTTTATCGAGATCTCTTTTGTGACAATCAAGTGGGTTGGTACTTTTGGCCCAAGACCTGATTCGTCGACTTGCTAATGGGGTTTTGAAAGGGGAAAAATGATACCCATCACAAGCCGTGTGAGAGGCAATCTACACCTGCCGAAACCGTCCATGCTATGTATATGAGTTTATATACTCTGTCAACGGTGTCAACAAGGCACTTTGTACCATGGGTGGTTGCGTTGCCTCCTTCCGGGTGCGCGCACACTCACACTTCCGGCGGAAGGTTGTGCGTTGGGCCGTTTGTCCAGGTGTGGCACCAATCCGGAAGGGCATGATGGAGAGGCGAGGGGGGGAGGGGAGTGAATTGCGACGGATCCGCTAGTTTTGTTCATGGTTATTCCGACATTCGAAAACAAATTCTAGAAGCTGATGAGCCCACTCCCCCTTGTCCTTGACGGGGTTATTATTTTTATTTCTATTTCTATTTTATTTAAAAGAAAAACTCTGGATCTTTCCCAAAAGTCGAGGTAAAGAAGGCGGATCGATCGTATCGGTCGCCAAGTCCGAGGCCCCATGTGAAGTACCAGGCACAGGTTGTCACAGCTGCTGAGCAGAAAAAAAAAAAAGGTTGCGTATGTTCCGATGCTTGCGCGTCTAAACGAGTCGTAATGGTGTGATGAAGTTGAAGACATTCCAAATAAAAATAAAAATAAAAAATCGGCCAGCTTAGGGTGGTTCCGATCCGGCGGCAGGTTGGGCCGCAAGAGTAGCCAAAACTTCGGTCCGTTTTGACTTTATAAATTTCGCCACTGGAGCACCCAACCCATCTCCAGCCCGACGTTTGTGAACGGAGGTCACGAGGTTTTCTAACGTTCACGGGGACGGAGACGGAGACGGCGCGCACCCAAAAACATGCCATTAAACAGTTTCGGGCGTTTGACTCGAGAAGAGTCTTCATTTCTAACACGGCGCGCCCGAGCCGGGCCCCCCCAACACCCCCAACACAAAGTCGGCTATCTCAAAGTAGGTGTCAACTCAATTCAATGTCAAGCATCAAAGTTGCAACTTCTCCCGCGACGAGCCGGCACAGCTCTTT
>AMDK01000805.1:0-11952 GCA_000309355.1 Epichloe gansuensis var. inebrians E818
GAAGTTGCTCAAGAGACTGCCGAAGCTGAGACTCAAAATCCGCGGGTGTCATTGTCTAACGGCAGGGTCAACGATACCACCGAAGTGCTTTCTCAATACGTCGACGAACGTAACGTAAACGACACGGACAAGAAAAACGGAGAGCTACGGATCGGCATGTATCATGACGAGAAACAAGATGATCTGGCCATTGCACTGAATGGCGGCGTCTCCTCAGTCGACGATGATGACATTGACGGCGAGAGTGAAAGCGACATGGACGATGATTTAATGGACAAGATGTCCAGTTCTCCTTCCATTGAAGACGGTGCGTTGTACCCTACGATCATGCCTGTGGCCTGGCCGCGGCGCGAATCCTCCCTCACGTTTCTTCCCGAGACATTGAGTGCTGCAAACGTGTTTTTCGATTCTCCATTACAAAAGGACGCAACCTACTGCGGGAACAACCGAATGCTTCAGTTTCGCGAGACAAGTGTATCACGACAAGAAGGGGAGCTTGATGTTGCTGAGTGGCGGCGTCATCCTCGTTTCAGACCGAATGCACAATCGCGACATTCTAGTCAACTTGGCGAGTGCAGACAAGTTCACGAGGGCCCTAGCGAGGAACAGCAAGGGCAAAATTGTCTTGGTTTTGGCGATGGCGATGGTCACTTGAGGACCAATCCGATCTTGGTCCGTCATTTTCCTTTAGGTCAGGACTAGCAATCCTTCGCCAACGGTGCTGAGCTGGACCAAGTTGAGGCGCGGTTTTCTTACCAAGTATATCACCAAAGCGAAAGTCGGGATGAAGACGCCCAAGTCTTGCTCCATCGCGGAGGCTCTCATGACATTGAGTTCCACGCATATGAAACCTCCATGGACACACAATCGTTTGCAAAAGGCAATGGAGTCATGGACCAGCATTTACATTCTAATGACTCTTTTCACTACGAAATGCCCCCAGTTGAGACATGTAGTGATGACGAATACTTACTGAAACCAGAGGACATTGACTTCGAATTCGTTTACGCTCTGCATACCTTCGTAGCAACCGTTGAGGGACAGGCGAATGCCACCAAAGGTGACACAATGGTTCTTTTGGACGACACCAACAGTTACTGGTGGCTTGTCCGAGTGGTAAAAGATAGCAGCATTGGTAGGGTTATCTTCAAAGGACTTTATCGCATCAAGTCTTCATGCTGATGAGACAAAATGTAGGATACCTTCCAGCCGAACACATTGAAACGCCGACAGAAAGACTCGCACGACTCAACAAACACAGGAATATCGATGTAAGCTGCCCAGTGCTGTTCCGAGGAAGCCATGACACGCGATACTGACTGACCTATTTTTGCAGCTCTCAGCCACCATGCTTGGTGATCAAGCTCAGAAACAAAAGAATTCATTCAAATCGATTCGGAGAAGGCGTAAAACGGTTGCATTTGCGGAACCCACATACGTGGATTACTCCGACTTTGACTACTCTACAGACGACGAAGATATCGACGAACTGTTCGGTTCGCAGCCAATTTCCCAGCAACACAGGGAACAGCAACTGCAAGACCAACAGACGACTTCACAAGATGTTGTCGATGATGCCATCGCAGATGACACTGCCAAAGTTGAACCTCTCAAAACCCGAACCTCCAAAGAGGATAGGAAAGCGGCAACACAGTCATCGACGGAGCTACTGGCAGAGGACGAGATTCGAAGTAGTGAGGAGTCTCTGGAAGACAAACATGATGGTCCCAGCCGGTCTAGAAATGGAACTGTGCGAAATACGGATTCTTTTTTCAAGGACGACAGCGTCGAAACAAAGAAGATCACACTGACCCCCAACTTGCTGCGCGATGATAATGCCCCCAAACAGTCGAGCGATTCTACCACTAAGGATGCTAGATCCGGTTCAGGCTCGGACAATATCGACCGGGAATTGATCTCAGACAAGGAAAAGAAGAAGCTCAAAGACAAGGACAAGAAAGATAAGGACAAGAAGTCCGGTGGTCTGCGTGGCTTCTTTTCAAGGAAAGATAAAAAGAAGGCGGCTGAAAATGACGACGAGTCATTCGGCAAGAGATCTATGAATATCATGTCTGAATCACGGGCCAGCGAAGACCGATCCATCGAGGAACAGCAGCTTTCCCCAGACAGGGTAGGGTCTCAACGACAGCCTTCCAAACTGCAAAAGAATGCTCCTTCGACAAACAAGACATCTGCAGGTGCTGTGCAGAAGTCTGTCGAGCTATCGTCATATCTTGCCGAAGGTCGGAACAACGATGTGTCAAATGTGCCACCCACGTCCATGCGTATCGTCGACCCAGAGACAAAGGAATTGCAACAGGTGCCATCCAACCAACCTCAGGGTTCAGACAGCACTCGGGAGCGATCTGCTTCAACGAGTGCTCCAAAAGAGGAAAGGTCGGTCATTTCGAAACTGGTACCCTCTCGAAGTGCCGGTACTGGACCTGATATTAAGCCGCAAAAGACAATCAAGGCAAAGACTCGCATGGAACTCGATGCGTCTGATAGCTCCGAGCCTGAAGAGCCCATTGTGGAACAGGTGGCGGCTGAGGTGGCTCCTTCTCGTGAGCCGGTTGGTCACGCCGCCAAAACTAGTCAGTCCATCAGATCGCCAGTGGACAGGGCTCAGTTGGCTGCCACTGCCACTGCCACTGCCACTGCCACTGCCACAGCGCCGGCACAACAAGCCCAGCAGAGCCCGAAACAAGATGTTTCCGCGAAAATTGGCGTTTCGTCTTCCTGCAACGCGTCCAACACGTCAAACCCCCCGGCTCTCATGGTTGACACATCTTCTCCAGAGGACATTACACCAGAAGCGTCGCCTTCGCCCGAGTTGGTACAGACGGCGAGCGACGTCGCCAGAGGAGGAAGTTCAGCAAGCAGCGGCAAGGGGGCAGCTTGGGACGACACCAAGCTTCGTGCTTTCTTTGACGAAAGTGACCATATCCGTGACCTGCTGGTGGTTGTGTACGACAAAACTAATGTTGAGCCGGCTGGAAACGATCATCCTGTTGTCGGCGGACTCTTTCGAGAACAAAATGCCAAGCTGGCTGAAATCACGACAGTAAGGCAACTCTTTTTTTTGGAAGTCTTGTCTAAAGAGGACTATATCAAGTTTTTATGCTGATTCGCTTTTTTGTTTTAGCAACTGGACAATATGCTGGGCGATTGGCTCGCCAGAAAGCAGCGTCTTCGTGGCACCATATAGTCTTTGCTTATGACTAGCAGTTCGTTTCCTTCTTTTGCTTCCTCGTCATTATTTCCTCTTTTCATTCAACACCGCTTTGAGATACCAAACTTTTCTACCATGCGATCGCTGTTTCTTTGGCATATAAACATTGAGGGCGTGGAGATGGGACGAGCTTCTCCACAGCTCCAATCAGGCGTCAGGATTGGAACCCACGGATCATGGGCACATGGATCACGCATTATGCACTCTTGGCTTGTATCTATCGACTCGGGCGTTTTGCTTTTCTGGCATCCTCCTGCTCGGGTTTCTTATTTTACTATGTTGGCTTCAGGTCATGGATTGTCTGTGTTTGATGGGATATCAAGGAAGGTTACACGCTTATATGAGTTGCGCTGGAATTTTCGTACCACGTGGGGGCTGAAGCAGTGGTCAAAGAGAGCGATCGAAGTCAGCTTACACTCACTTTTTTAAAATTTCATATATCCTGGGGCTGTAGATGGCTTCTTGGCCACTGCAACTTGCTTGAGGCACGTGCACAGCTGGGCCCGGATACGTCGGTTTTGTGCTGCACAACATCGGCAACAGGCGCATTCATGCAAGCGCGAGCAGCGGCGGTTGTGTCAACGTAGCTAGTATACGTGTACGCTACGAAATCTACTTGGCTTGTACGGATACGAAGTCATCGTGTTGGGTGTGAAGTCGAGTATTCAATCTCGTGTTTCATATTGTGATTACTTTGTGGGACCGACTGTGTGACAATCGTCTACAGATTTCTGCTGAAAATGTCGATTCTGGTCTGCGTCTTTAGAGGAGTACAGAATCGGGCTTATTCGGAGTCGTTTATCCAATTGTTCATGCGCGTCCTGCTACTCTGTGAGTATCTCTCACGCCAGGTTTCTTGAAGAGAACGATGGACTCTGGGGTGTGTGTTCCAAGAGCATTTTGTATCGGCTGGTTGAGCGGACACGGACATGATGGTCCGGGCACCGTCTGATCATCATGGAGCCACGCTATCGTGCCTTTTCATGACAAGCGTGGTAGGTCGCCGATCAAGTAACACGGGGCTCACGGAAGTCCACAACCATCAGCATCGTGTTCCACGCAAGAACCGCACGTCCACATCACAAATGCAACACGGAATTTCCGGTGTCATTTCATCGGTGCGTCATGTATTCGTCCTCACTATACTAGTTTTCGTGGTGCAAGGGCGGGAGGGGGGGGAGACAACAGAAAAGAAAAGGGTGTCAACTTTCCCTCGCCTCGGCCTCCCGAACACAACCTGGAAGCAGCATGGCTGATGCAAATGATTCCTTTTTGTGTACCTCTTCAATGCTCGAAACAATATTTTATTTTCAGTTCTCGCTTGAGAGAGAATACCAACGCACGAAAGAACACTCTTCGATGCCAACCGTAGAAGAAGCAGCTGTCCCGGAACCGAATTTCCCACAAAAGCAACCAATCCCCCCCCATTTTTTTTTACACCTCGGTAGTGACCTTTGCCTTGGCGTTTGTGACCTTGACTCCTAATTGCTTGGCACGGGCGATGATGTCGATTCGCTTTCGGGAAGAGACGGCGCTGGCGATCCTGTGGGAGGGACTGTTAGTCATGGTTCTTGTAGGTTTGGGGGGGTTTTTTTTCCCCTCGTCGAATTGGGCTGAAAGGTCGGGAGAAAAACGTACTCAGCGGCGTAGGTTCGGTTGTGCATCATCAACAGCTCGACGTCCTTGACGTTGTTGACCAGGAAGGACTTGTGGCCAGAGGGCATCATGTAGCGGGTCTTCTTGTTGGTGCCGAAACCAATCTGTGGAACGTGGTTAGCCAGATTCTTCCTGTTTTCTCCCCAAACAAGCGGTGAGTTTGTATGGTGTCATCGTCCTAGTTTCATTCCAGACCGTCGCACGGGTCAAGACAACTTATTGGCTGTTGGCCAAGTTTGGATCGATCTTGGGAAGTTTGGTGCAATGGAGTGAAACGTACGGAGGGCATGGCAGTTGTTCCTCGGAAGCGTCTTCGGACACGGTTGTCAATACCCTTGGGCTTGCGCCAGCTGGCATTGAGGCACTTGAACCGATCACTCTGGTGACGGTTGAAGCGCGCAGTGCCTATAGGATATCACCAAGTCAGCACGTTTCAGTATTCGCCGAGTGAGATCCTCCCCTCTTCCCATCCATGGCGTTTGCGTCATTCCCAGTCTCATCCGCAATTCCTTCCTTCTTCAGCGCGCTCGGAAGTAATTAAATTGCTGCAAATTCGAAATCTCATCCGACAAAGTTTTTCCCCCACGAGGTATCGAGCAAGCGCAACAGAAACGCAGGTAGAGAGAGTGTGTTTTGTGACGGGTGAACGTACGCTTCTTCACGATGGGGACGTGCTTCTTGGCGGAAACCATCTTGACAATCGGGTTAGTTTGACAATGTATTGTTCTGAGCAAGAGTCATCAAGCTTGGGGGCCATTCGATATCTTACCTTGACGGCGGGGACTCCTGGTCTGATGGGCTGTAAAAAAAAGTTGGCCGGCGTGATGTTCACTCGAGGCGAAATTTTGGGGCGGATGCCACAACCCAGAAACCGCTAAGTCGAAGGGCTTAGGGCTGCTTGTCACGTGCGTCACCGATTTCCCCCTACGAAAAGCTGTGTGTGCATAGTGCAAGCGAGAGAAAGCAGGTTCCTCCTCCCCCCACCCGCTTCTCAGAAACCACAGCCAAAAACAGACTAGCGGATTTTAAGGGCACAAACCCTCTCTGGGCGAAAAAAAAAATTCCGCCAGGTTAAGTGAGCGTAATCCGTAGTGTGGCCGCAACTCCCGTCACCGTCCGTCCCGCTTGATCGAACATTCGCAACGCTCACCTGCATCACAAACGACATATCAGGCATCATGTCTTCAACCACCCAGAGCGTTCAATGCTTCGGCAAGAAGAAGACGGCCACCGCCGTCGCCCACTGCAAGGTTCGTCTTCACACCGACCCAAGGAACGCACCACGTCGTCTCGGAACACCGAAAGCTTGTTGTCGCACGCATTGGCGTTTGGGGAAAACAAGAAATCGATTCGACGACCTCTGAAACAAACAAATACACGATGATGGCATTATGGAATCTTTGACTGAATTTTGATATAGGCTGGCCGTGGTCTGATTAAGGTCAACGGTCGTCCCCTTGGCCTGGTCCAGCCAGAGGTCTTGCGCTTCAAGGTACGATAAAGGATTCGAGATGATCAAGTTGAGAAGCGTCTCTGTCGTTTCAGTGCGAAAGAACGTACATCAATACCCACACGGCTTGACTGTCCTATAACCCGTGGATTTCTCACTATATCAACGTTCTTTCGACGAGACCTAGAGACTAATATCAGCTCTGATATACTGTCCTACAATTTCCCACTTCGGCTTCAAGGACAAAGTATTTGCTAACAATAATCTTCCCCCAATTTCAGGTCTACGAGCCCATCCTGGTCGTCGGTCTCGACAAGTTCTCCAACGTCGACATCCGCGTCCGCGTCTCCGGCGGTGGTCACACTTCCCAGATCTACGCCATCCGTCAGGCCATCGCAAAGTCCCTCATCGCCTACTACCAAAAGTTCGTCGACGAGCACAGCAAGAACTTGCTCAAGCAGGCTCTCGTCCAGTTCGACCGTACCCTCCTTGTCGCCGACAACCGCCGCTGCGAGCCCAAGAAGTTCGGTGGTCCAGGTGCCAGAGCCCGCTACCAGAAGTCTTACCGATAAATGTGTTCTTTTGTTGTTGTTGTTTTTTTGTCACGCAATTTTATCGGTTAGCACAGATGGAGACGAAAAGAGGGGTTTGCCTGTCTTGCCATTTATCGAAACGGAAATGGAAACCCGCAAGACATGCGCGGCATTTGTTGGTAGCTGTGTTTGGGCGAGGGCGGGAGGAAAACTGTATCTACCAACGCGGATGCGGTTCTCGTCTTCGCTCAAGTCATCCGTAGCCCACAGCATCGGGGAGGGATCACGTGAAGTGAGGATCTCGGGGTTGGAATACCTTTTTCGGGTAGGAATTGAAACTGGTTTAAAGGAAGCAAGAGCGCTGTCGTGTGGGGTGTGGACACGAAAATGGGGTCGGAGTCTCGTATCCCCTGGCATGGGGGTTAGGTTTCCCATTGGCATTTGCATGGCCTTGCTTGGACGGATTGTATCAAGTCTGACAGGCAAATCAAATCTTCAACGTTCACGATATCCGAGCTGTACATATAATGAACACACGCGTGAATGTCTCCACGAGCTGGCACGAACTGGTCACTTGTGAACAACAGACAAGTGTCAATTCACCGAACAACTGGTCCTTGATACTATCAATAAGTCTGCGGGCGCCAGGAAACTACCCCATCTGGTAGTAACTACACCTTGAAATCCCGTCCTATTCATCGTCGGCCACGTTTAATTTAGATAAAACCACCTTCGATTTAATCTTTGCCGAGTATCATTGTGCCAAGGACAAGTTCTCACAGCCGGTGAGTGCCACGGCCCTGTAGGAGGCGGATAAATCCACGACCAAATGCTGACTTCAACATCTATTAATTAGTATTACTAGAATTGGCTATGCCATACAATGTGATTGCACTATCAAACTGCGTGAATAAATCTTTACCACCAACGCCAAAAGACCGCCAGGATACGACAAACACCTGTGTTATATCAAATAACAGAAGGATATGAGGATCGTGGACCTTCTCTGCTCAAGGAAAGATATGACCGTCTCCGTGATTGACAACTCCGGCGTTCATATAGGTTGTCGTTGCCCCACGCTCATCTTGAAGCGCTTCTCTTGTTCCTCTCCATACAACAAAACATTCTTTTTGAGGTCCAGTCACATTCTGCTTGAACCTTGCAGTAAACGCTCAACGCCAAAGCCACTTCAATGTCGTCCGTCGAAAGCAAATATATAAGAAGGTATATCTCGCACCCCCCCCTGGGCCGTGTTCTGGTACCATGACCGGCTCAGTCAGTCCAGGAGACGAGACCAAGCTGGCGGCCTTGCTCGTCCAGCTCAACAATTTCAGGGGCCCATTCGCCACGCTCGTCCTCAGCTTCAAGTTCCGACAGCTCGAGTTCGACTTCTTCACCGTCTTCAAAAATGAAGATTCCCCTGCGAAGATAGTTGGTGGTGAGGTCCCATCCCAAACTTGTCAAAACCGACTCTAGTCTAGAGAAGGCGGTGCTGACCGCGAGATGGTCTGGAGTGATGAGGTTCTCGTCGCCTTGGAGGAACTCTTCCATGCGTCGCTTGTAAACGATGAGACTGACGCGCATTTCGCGACAGTGATGCTCTGAAGAGTCGAGCATAGTAGTCTCAATCCATTCTATGCCGTAAGTGATTTGTGCTGTCAAGGTACGCCACAAGGCGGCCACTAACAGGGGCTGCTTTTCAACGAGGAGATGAGACTTGACGACGAGTTTGAGAATCATGAACCACCATTGATCAAGGCAGGCATCATTGCCAAGAAGGATTCCCACAATAAAGGAAAATTGAAGCTCGCCGACAAGATCCTCGTAGACTAGGTCGTTGGATGGATCCTCGATCTGTGACAAGAGATAGTTGGTTGGATCAATGGCCTCCAAAGTGCGATCGGGTCCTAGCGATTCGAGCGAAAACAATCTAGTGGTTCTTTCAAAAGTAAATTTGAGGTGTTTCTGCTGCAGATTCTTGTTTGGTACGACACGCTCCAGGTGCATCTCTGCAGAAAACTGAATAACTCCCAGAGCACGATCCAGGGTATGAACAATCCAGCCCCCTACCTGCGGTCCGGTGATGCGATTCAATAATAGTTTTGTTATGCTCGTCGTCAGCTGCCTCCAGATGGCGAGGTTGGCCTCGATTTTGGACACGGACAGCTGGCCAACCGCCCCTCCGACCTTGGAAGGATCAGAGTACGGAATGAGCTTGGCGTGTATGTTGGGAACATTCTCGGCATGATTGCGAGCTTCCGAACGAGGTGCTTCGGTCAAAGTTTCGTTGTACTTGTCCCACTGCACAACATGAACGTGGTCACGAGACTTTGAGCCAAGCAGCCACACTCCGGCGCGGGCGGCAACACCACTAGGGTGAGCAACCCAGAAAAAATGAGGACCTTCCGGAACATCCTTGACGCCGCCAAAATGCTGGGCTGTGAAGGAAAGGGAGTCGAAGCCAACAGTGAAAACCTCAGGCAGATCAATGATGATGACCACATCTCCCCCGCCCATAGAATGTGACTGTGCAGAACGCGTTTGCTTGATTGGGTTGACGCTCGAAGATTGGCGACTCGAATGAAAGGCACCGCTCAGTTGGTAGGCCTCCTCGATAGGAGGCTCCAAGGGGGGAGGTCCAATGTCGTAATCTTGATCAACGACGTGATGCTCCGTAGTACGAGGCGATGACTCGGGTCTCAGAACACGAAGAGTTCCTAATGGGTACGGGCCCACGACAGAGACCGATTCGTGAGATTTGGTAGATCTTGCTCCAGCTGATGCGGTGGAATTTGATTTGGTGATACCTTTGGGTCTAGGCGTAGATGTTTTGGTGTCCATGATGGCAGTGTTGGTCGATATATAAGCGACAGCCGCGGCGGCCTGGACTCGCTTGCTCTTCGCACCGCTTATGGCGAGCGGAATACCCCCGGCACCCCTTGTCTCCCGCCTAAGAATCGTTCCACGACAAGATAAAATCCAATCCAGTACCAAAAGGAAGAATATAACGATAGAGTTGCGAGGATAGTACAACTTAGTCCGAAAGATGGAGAGGACAGATTTCTAAGGTGAAGTGTGGCGTTGTGTCGTCACTGTGATTTCCGGATGTGGAAGTGGAGGGGAAAAGAAAACCACGGGCAAGTGATGGCAGCTGGTGGCAGCTGGTGGGGTCAAGACTCCCTCACACACAATTCCTATTGTTCGCAGTTGCCTGAAATCTGCTCCGCGCTCGCTCTGGGTTTTCATGGAAGGTGACGACTTCACGAGAAGGGGGGGGGAACCACTAAAAAACGAGGAAATGCAAACCGTCGTGTGCGCATCATCTGACATGACTCAGTGTGGAATTATAATCTGTGAAAAGTGCGCAGGCAAGCGAAATCTTATTTCAGGGCTTTCATGGTCGCAGAACGCCTCAAGTCAGTCAGTCAACCTTGTTTCTTGTATGTACATGTACCCTTGGAACATAAATTCGCATCATTTGATAAGCTTCACACCAGCCTCATCAATGCGAGTATGCCAGTGCACCACAGCCATTACGGGCCAGAGAATTGATAATCTTAGGCTGTGATCCACGAGCCGGTGCAAACTTTGCGCGAGTGCAAAATGCATGTAAACGGACGCGCTAGCCGTTTTCGTTAGCTGTATTGCATAGAATTCTATCCAAATTACATAAGCACTTATTAAAATTACATAAGCACTGCTTTACCCCTATCTCCCCCTGCTTATAATATATCTTTTTGACCAGGGCCGCGTAAATACCTGTAATAGGCTAGAATATCCCACTTTTGCCCTACTTTTGCTAATTTTTAGGTGCAAAGTTAGCACTTTGCGTAGTACGCTCGCAAACCTTGCACAGGTGCAAAAGACAGTACAAAGTAGCCGCCCCATACAAATCCACATACAACTTGTACCGTGCAAAGTCGGTGCATACTTTGCACCGACTTTTCGCGGTACAAGTTATATGTGGGTTTATATAGGGTAGCTACTTTGTACTATTATGGCCCACTTTAGTGGCGTTTTTTCACCACCTTTATATAAGGGAGCTATTATAATAGTAGCTCCTCCCTTCTATAGCTTTAATATAATAGTAATATTATAATTTACTAGTAAATACTATATAATTTAAATACCTTTTATAACTATATCCTAAAGCACCTAATTATAGGTATCCTTATCCCCCTAAATTTATTAGTCTAATAATTAAACCCTTTACTTACTTAAATTACTACTTAAAGCTTATTATAAGTAATAGCTTAATAGTAATAAGGCTAATATTATTTAAGATATCCTTAAAGGCTTTATTCCTATATTATTAAGGAAATTTCTATAATATTAATAGTCTTTAAATATTATTAAGAACTAATTTAAGTAGCTAAAGGGTATTTATTATGCTTTTTATACTATAGAGAAAAGGTTTAGTATAATCTATAATAAAGAGACTAGGTAGCTTTATATAAGTAAGTAAACTACTAAATTTATTATTAAGACCTATAAAAGGTTTAGAAAATTTATTATAATAAAGCCTTTTATTATAAGTTAAGCTATTATAAAAAAGGAATAGGTAAAGATTTTCTTAGGAGACTATAAAGCTAGTAATATAGTTATTAAAGCTTAAAATACCTAAAGCTTTACTACTACTATAAAGGAATAAGTAAAGGTATTAAAAAAGAGCTTTAATAAGTCTAAAAATAATAAAAGTAAGTCTTAAAAAGGGATTACTAATATATAATACCCTAATAATAAGGCTTATAATAATAGTATTAAGCTTCTTAATAATAAAGATTTTACTAAAGTTAAGAATAATTAATAGTATTAAAGTTAGCCTTAAAGTAATATTATAGAGTAAAGCACTAATAATATAGCTATTTCCTTAATGCTAAACCTATAATACTAATAATTAAGCTTTACTAAGGCTATGCCTAATAGATTATAGCTAAATTTATTACTATAAAGTTTATAGAAGTATAGGGCTATAATATAGGTAAAAAAGCTCTTAAATATAGTATCTAATATTCTTAGGCCTTAAATATAGGGCTTAAAGAGATATATTATTACTTAAAAAGCTATAAAGGCTAATAATA
>AMDK01000806.1:0-11944 GCA_000309355.1 Epichloe gansuensis var. inebrians E818
GGCCTCAGCCGCCAATGTGGATGAAGATCCAGAGGCTGCCAACGGAGAGGAGGAATCAGTGCCTGCATCACCAGAACCTCCCTTACTCAATGGAAACGTCTCCTCTACTTCTCGCACGCAAAATAGACAGCTTGCCCGTGAGAAGAGTCCTCAACTGCCCAAAAACATTGGAGAACCTGATGACTATGGCGTCCGTGCCTACAACCAGCGACCTTCGATGCGAGAGAAGAGCATCAACAGTCGAATGTTCGCACCTCGGCCGTTTGTATTTGATGACTGGGATATTGGCTTCAGAGATTCCTCCAACGACTCAACCAAGGGCCATACACGTGCGAAGCGAGGCAAATACCTCGACACGCCCAATGCCAACGGTATCCACTTTGACCACTGGTGCAATGGCTACGATTACTCTGTCACCGGGCCGGACGACTTTGACCAAGAGTTGGTCAAGAAACATGGCCTCCATCCAAAATATGGAATCTTCTTACCATCGAGCAGAAATGAGCTTGAGCCTCCCAGTCCCTACGTCATGCCAGGAAAGCCGAATGTCTTCATTGCAAATCCGTCCGGGCGTATATCTCATTCTTCCAGATCGTTCCAGTCCACGATCAATGAACGGCGCTCCGAACAACTACCTCTGCGCTTGAAGATGAAGGCTAATCTTCGCCGGTTCTGTAAACTAGCGGACATCGACTCAAGAGACTTGTCCATTGCCGAGTTTGTTGAGCCCGACGAAGAGCTCAAATCCAAATCGCTTGGCACAGCCGAGAAGGAACTCAGCGCTAGGCCGCAGATCTCGCAAACCACATCGGAAGCGGACGAAGAAGTCGAGTCTGATTTCGAAGAACCCGAACAGCCTGATGAGCTTTTGCCGGCGATATCGATTTTGACGTATGCCTCTGCCTATGTTGCCGCCCAAGAGGCTACCCGCGCAGCTCCGCCGACACCAAAACCTGCGCGGTATGATGCCGTTCGTGATGTGTTTACCGACTCCAAGCCAGACCCCCCTCCCGCTTCTGAGAGCAAGAGCATGAACCTCAACTTCCTCGCAGAACTCTGCCATGTGGAATCTCGTCTTCCCGGATCAGCTGGCGAAATTGAACCATCATCGACGTCGACAGCTTCTCATGAACCTACCGAGCCAGAGAAACGACCGAGCATCAAGCATGAAGATCTTCCTCCTGTTGCCTCCTCTAGCCACGCTTCCGTGAGCTCAAGTCTTGGCAAGGAGCCTCCTCTTTTATTCATGCACAGCCAAGCCGACCGCATGACGTTGCCTCCAAGTGGTGCTGTACACGAGCGACAGGGTTATCCCGTACCTGTCCCTCAGCTTGAATACACGCCCAGTGCTCTTCCTCCTGGCCCGCCTGCGCCAGACCACGGCGGTTACTATCTTCCTCCTCCTCCTCCGCCGCCGCCGCCGCCGCCGCCACCACCGGCAGCCACCCACACCCTTGCCTATCCGCCGGATCCTCGACCTATTGACCCAGGTTATAATCCTCGTCGCTTGAGCGGATACGGAGCTGACACCCCCCAGCAATCCTCTTACAGCCGAATATACTGGCCGCAGCAGCAGCAGCAGCAATCTCCATCTGTATTGCCTCCTGCAGGAGCAGTTCCTCCCGGCCATCAAACGTATCCTCCCCCTCCACCGCCACCAACGGGCTCTAGGCTGTCGTTTTCTCAGTCCGTCAGCGCCGAACCTTTGCCTCCTTTACGACCACCTCGCGGGCGCACGCAATCTGTACCTGAAGAGCAGCCTTACGACCCAAGCCTGCGCGGAGGAAGCATGCATCACCCATATTATCCTCCTCCTCCTCCTCCACGGTCATATCATCGAGGATACTCTATCGCAGAGGCGCATCAGCCTCTGCCTTTGCAGTCCCTGCCTGGTGACAGAATTTTGCCTAACCCGCAACAAGGCAACCCGACTTACATGGGCTCCCCTCCTCAGGGAAGCTACGCGCCTCAAATGATGTCGCCCACTTTTGGCAACGTTCCAGGGCTTTCTGGGTCAATGATCCAGAGTCCTCCGGGAACTCCCCATGGCGGTCCTCCAGGATCAGCTTATCGCCACAGGTCGACACTCTCGGGATCATCGGATGCAGGTTCGAACAAGTATCGCAAACTGCAGCCGGCTCCTGTTCCCGCACACCGAGCATGGTTGAACAAGCCCGAGCTGAAGACGATACCTTACGATCATAAGGAGACGGGCTCCTGCGCTGCATTACCTAGTTCCGGTCCTACTCAGATCAGAGGCTGGAACGTAAACCAGCATCGCAAGCGAAGCAAGCAGGATAAGGGTGATCCTTCAAACGACAGGGACGAGTCCAGATAGCATCCGGATCGGGCCCAGATGAAGAAGATGATTCAGCCGAGGTACAAATCGATTCGGTTTCTCTCGCCGCAAACACTGCCGCCTCTTTGCCCACGAAAAAGTTCGACACAGTTCCAGCGACCAGACGTAGAAATGGTGGCAGCCAAGATGCCCGACCAACCTCTTGAGCTCGAGAGAGTGTCCATGTTTGGCTTTGGCGCGATTCCAAACCTGGAAGTTTCCATATCGTCAGATGCGCCATTGAAGCGACGTCTACGCCCTCGAAGAGATAAGGCCAACGAAACGTCGAACGAGCCAGACGTAATCACCTTGGATGTCAAGCCAAGGCAGGGACGGAGGTCATCGGCTGGGAGACACCATTCGAAGGCAAAGCCGTCATCATCTGCGTGGCAAAGGGTCTTGACACCAAAACTCGGTGACAAGATGTTGCCCATCGAGATTCCGGATAGCGAGAAGAAGGCTTCTGGCTCTGGTCCCTAAAATTCCTACTGCCGAGGTGATACCATGCATACCCATGGCTCATCGTCAAACGATGGTCGTTTCAGTTCTCTTTCTCTCTTGGCGTCTTTGTTTGTTCTTTCCGCGACTTGATTTGTTTCTCTTTCATTGACTTGTAGTTGGCTTCACTGTCTGCATTTGCCACTATACCCTCTTGTGCCGGTCCTCATTTTTCAACGGAAGGGGAAGAAAACAAGAGCATCCAGTATGCCTTGTTCCGCCCTGTGGCATCAAATGGCGTTCGAGGAGTTGTTATTGCATCATGCGCCATATGTATATTTATCCCTTGCATTTTTCGCGTGTCTCCTCACAACATGTCCTTACGCACCCAGCTGGGTCTAAAGAAGGTAATTTAATACTTAGCCATGAAAAGCAGGCGAAATGAATTAGTTGTAGATACAAGGGTGCATAGCAAGAACATGCTGTGATGGGTCTCGACTAGTTTTCTTTTTTATCTTTGTAGTTTGTTCTTCCGATGGTTGTTCCCGAGGTTCTAGGGTTGAATATACCCGTACGTTTAATGACTAAAAGTTTGCACGAGGAATACAATCACTTGATGTACTGAACTACGAGCACTGTGATGCAACTGATTGTTTCTCAAATGTGCATATTGTAAGGATGAAATGGGTGGGCGCACGATTTATTATGAGCATACGCGCCTATCTGGAGAGGTACACAAGTAGAGGATACTTCTAGTTTACATGTGCATGCCTACCTAAGTAGGTAGCTGTGGACCTCGGACTCGCTAGTTGGTAACTCGAGATTACAACGAACATGTCTAATGGTTTCTGACGATGGTTTCCTCGTTAGTACTTGCATAACGTTTGAAAACCCATCTTTACGACAACCATGTATCACTCGAGTAAAAACTGCTGTTTCCCCTCTCCATAGTTTCCTGGCCAGTAGCTAGATAGCTAGTCTGTCTTTTCTTTCAGGAGCACAAGTCTTCATCTTGCGTAGACTATGGCTGATTTCCTAAAAGTATTCCTACAGTTTAGGGGGGTTTCCTTTTCCAAGTCTCATGAAATTTTGTTAGACATATAATTTCTTAGTAGTGATCAGCAAGCTCGCGGGTCAGCAAGCTGGCAGTTTGTGATGACTTGGCCTGGTGTAGTGCGTGTGTTCATGAAGGAGGTTGGCCTTTCGGCACCTCGGATGGTGGAAGATGTGTGTCGGTGGTGGGTTGTTGCACTTCTTGTTTTCCTTCCCGAGGACGGTGATCGGATTGCTGGGTTGAGGGAGCGGGAGCGGGAGCTGCGTGCGCTTGCACTTGAAGTTGGGCGGGTGTCGGGGTGGGCTGTTGGATAGGAGCAGTGTGCATGGCTACGGTGTTGCTCATATCCATGTTGTTGGCGGGGATGTTGGCCATGTTGTGATACATGGCGTCGTTGGTGGTGACGCCGGCACCAGTATCGGGTGCGTTTGGCGCTCCGGCGTTTGGGACAGAGAGCAAGCTTGCGCCGAGATCTAGCTCTGGGTGGAGAGGATACATGAGCGCCTCCATGGTGGTGCCATCGAAAATCACCATGTTCTGGATAGGCTGCTGCGACTGACCTAGCACGTTGATCACGTCCTGGGCTAGTTGTCCGCCGAGGATGGCGGTTACGGGTGCTATCTCACTGCCTAGATTCTGGAGAAAGCTGCGCAGAAACTCTGGTTTCAGCGTTTCGCTCAGCAGGCCGAGCGCCTTGTGCTTTTGTGTTGCGATTTGCGTGAAGAGCCTCAGGTCGTCCCTGTTACTGGGCAAGCGGCCTCCCTGTAACTGCTTGAACTCCCAGAGGGCACGCAGACATGAAAGTGCAGGCGTGACGAACCTCAGTCGCCGCGTCGTGGTATACTCGGGGGGCAGAACAGCGACATCACTTGCCAGAAACCAGGTAGAGTAAAGTTCGCGCTTGGTGACGGATTCAATGGTCTTGTTGCCTTCAGTCTTGGTTTTGACGTCAACAATGGAGCGTGTGCGGGATTCCTGCTTGGGGGTGGTGGCAACGTTGCTGGCTTCACGCTCAATGACAAAGTCGTGTTCGATGAGGTCGCTAAAAATGAATCCATACATGCCATGGGTCCCCGCGGCATAGAATGGTCGTCCGTTTATTCTGGTGGCCGTGTTGATGATGTTGAATGTATCTGGGCCGAGATCCGTGGCAACGACAACATCATACGCCGCGAAATAGCTAGGTCCCTTGGCCGTCACGCTCTCAGCATCTACGTGTACTTGGACGCGGGGGTTCAGTTTGCGGAGCGCATGGCTCGCAGCCTCTGCGCGGTTCTGGCCGACGAGGCTCTCGCCGCCTTCGGAGAGAAAAAACTGACAGCCCAAATCGGCTTCCGCAACAGGTGACCCATCTAGGAGAGTGACTGATCCGACACCTGCGAGGACGAGATTTTTGGCTACTTCGTGGGCTAGACCACGCATGGTGACGAGGAGAATATGAGCGTTTTGTATCTTTTGTTGGGCCGCCATGCCCCAGAGTCGAATTTGTCTGTCGTAAAGCGCAACATCATCTGTGTTTGACCTGTTAAAAAGTGGGGAGGAGAGGCGAGGCGAGGTGCCGATAAATATCGTTACTCGGATAGAACAAAAGGGTGGAAGCACATACCAGCCGAAACTGTGTTGGGAGGAATCTCTATAGGTCCACCATTTGCCATCATCATAGGCATAAGATACGATGGGTCGTCCACAGGCAGAGTATCACCACTGGGTGCGTGACCTTGGATGAATGGTTGGGGGCCCATCATGGCCGCCATCGCGTCAGAGTTCGTCATCTGAAGCAAGTCTTGGTCGAACGCAGGTACGTTGCCGTTGAGATCTATGTTTTGAGCAGAAGGCAATGCGCCGACGCCGATGCTGGTGCCAACGTGGTCTTGGCCTTGGTTTTTCTGGTCCATTGTGATGTGGGCTAGGACGATATGGTGAAGTCGTCAACTGAGAATTTGCTGAGTAGATCTGCCTTTTGTCTTTTTTTCCCGAACGGCTCCCGAACGAAGATAGTGTGGAATGGGAAAGGTCGAGATGAAGCTGTGGCGGTGAGAGTTACAAGGTTAAGTGAGGCCAAGATGAGATGAGGTTGGGCTGAAGCACAAAGTGCAAACGCAAACTTGTGGGCGCAGCAGCAGTGCAGGTGCAGAGCGCACGCAAGCCGGTCCTCCGAGTCAATATAGCAAAAGAAAGCCGCCGCCGTTTATCAGTCGCCATTCACTCGAGGTTTTGCTGTGAAGTTGTCTGGGCCGTCTCAACGTTGACCTTTTCGAGGGTCGAGGCACGTGAGACGAGCTGTCAGGAATGATTCTATTCATTCTCGAAGCTTGGCGCTGACGTAAGGAACATGGTGGCGGAATTGAATTATGTACATGGGGCGGAGAGGCGGAGAGGCGGAGAGGCGGAGAGACGGAGAGACTCAGAGGGTGTGGGAAAGGGACACACGCACGAGCTTGTCATGCTGACCTGATGGAGTGTCAAATACGGAGTAGTAGGTGGTAGGATGACTTGGATGACTTGGATGACCATCCGAAAGAGCTGGGAGGCAAATCTACAGAAAAAGAGGCGATAATTTATTTGCTTGCTTCGCTGCTTGCCGCCTGCCGCCCCCAATCGCTCCTTCCGTGATATAATAGGGTCGATGCCAAGCACCAAACCCAAGCACCAAACCCAAGCAAGCCCTCGAGCCACCTTGGGTGCTTCACTGTGCTTGGCTCCTTCCTCACTGTTCAGCTATGCCACTTGCAGACTGGCACGCTGGGTAGGCAAAAGGTGCGTGCTTCGTTTCGTTCTAAACGTACTTTGATTTTCATCAGACCAAACGGCATGCTAAATGAAACACGCGATTGCCCTGAACGAACTTTGTTTGATTAATTCTGGTTTTTTTTTTTTCGATTTTTTGCGGGTATTTTTTTTTTACAGCGTCTTGTCTCCACCAATTCGTGCTCGGTACCGTTAATACTGATAAAGACGGACTGTGAGTGGTTGACGGCCCAAAATCCCTATAACACGACACACTTTTGTTGGCTCGCATTGTTATCACATCACTTCTTGGCCCCCGGTGCAATTGGATCCTTCCTCCCACCACTTCTCGGCCGGGCATTGTGATTCGACTGCAAGAGACTGTAAGAGACTGCAAGACCCCAGGCAAGCACGCAAATGTGGGTTTGAATGAGGCCCATCATCCCCGTTGCGTTAAAACGCACTTGTCGTCCGTCCACCGACCTACCGCCGACTCCAGCAAACCAAAACCACCACTGCATTGAGCCCCCTCCTCCTGGCTTTTTGGCCATCCTTCCGAATAGCAAGCGAACCTTGCGAGCAAGACCGGACATTTCAGCCAGCTCCCCGGCACTTCTATTCACCGTGTCCATCCAGTCACTGATGGCGCTCAAGCCAAACAGCCAGGCTGCGCCTGACACTCTCACCTGACCTTTCCGGTCTCAACGACTTGCCGTCGGAGTTTGTGGCCCAGTAATATCATTCACCTTCATTCCCGACGGCTGCTGCTGCGTTTTCGTCCTCGCAGCGACCGCGGACAGCCCGCCACATCGCGAAACCGGCCCGACGTTATCATAGCGGGCGCGGATTCACTCTCAAGACAAGACCCGATTACACCGCTTGATTTGGGGAAGAGGTGGCAATTCCACACCGACCTCGTTGTAGCATAGCACCGTACCTTTGAACGAGAAGCAAGATTGTCTCGAGCATTGCCATACAATGGCCTCCAGATCGGGGGCCGGTTCCAGCGGTCCTCGTCAAAATCGCCCTCGAGATACTCAAGAGGAGTACCCCCCTCTGCCCCGATCAGCGCCTAGGTTGCCGCCATTGCGAAACTTGAACGCCGAGCGGGCACGAGCTGGATCTGGGCCACCATCACCACCCGGGTCGGCCTCATTAAGCAGTTTAGCAACTAGCACCCGGCCTGCATCGAGGTATTGGTCTGCCGCGGCTCGAAGAGCAGAGCGCATTCGAGGCCTTGACGACCGGGCGCCAAGCTTGGACGATCTAGAGTCGAACTCTATGCATCATTCGTGGTCGTCTTCAACCCGCCTAGCGCCTCACTTGCGGCCCATCGATACTCGCCCAAATCAGCATTCCCGACCTCCAGACCTGGACGAATTAGACCAGAGCCTCGACGAGGCCAACGCTCAGCTTCGGTCGCTTCTTGACATGACGAATCAAGTTAATCTCATGACTCCCTTGTTGCATTCCACATTGTCTCCCACTATTCGATCTCACGACTTCCCCGATGACAATCTCCGGAACAAACGCCGCAAAATTGACTCCAACCGCCTCGTTCCAAGCTTCAGAGGTTTTCGATATGGCAAGTATGGGCAAATCGAACCAGGCCGGCTACAAATGGAAATCGTCAGCTGTGACGGTGGCATGTTCTCCAACGAATCGTCATATGCTGCCGAAAACATCCTCAAAAACGACACTTCGGTGTACTGCACTAAAGGCAACCGATGCAATATCGTGCTGCGGCACCAGGGTGCAACGGTCTTCACTCTGGAGGAGCTCATAATCAAGGCTCCTGCTGCGATGAACTATTCACACCCGTATGTTTTTCCGTCCCTTTTGCTCAAGTCCTTACGTACTAGTCTCATTGCCCTTTCCCGCTCTAACATGACCAATTTGCAAGCGTCCGCGAAGGCATGGTCTTCATAACCATGGATCAAGACGACATCTTAAGCCGGACTGCACAATATCAAATACAATACACTCATCCGCCCCAAAACCAACCCGACGACACTATCTTGTCGCGACCGCCGTCAGAGCGAGACGCAACCCCCCGGCACATTGTCTCCATTCGCCACCACAACGATGGCACCACGTCGACTCGTGTGCGGCGCTCCCACTCCCATTCACGACAACCGGATTCCGACCTATATGACAACCGCGTCCCAGAGATGCCGTCAGAGTTTATCTCTAACCAACCTTACTTCAACATAACTACCGAGTGCGCCTCAGACGAAGAGGACCTCTATGATATGCCACATACACTTCGTCGACCTCCAGACCGCATTGGTTCCTTGCCGTTTGAAACAGAAACCTCCGACTCAGAAGGCACTGGCAATCCGTTTTCCTCATCTGATTTCACCGAATCATTTCACAGGCAACTGCCACCCTCGTCGGGCTCTCATCATAATCCCTACCAAAGTAACCGAGAAAGAGACATTTTCAACATTTCTCTCTCTGAGGCATGGGACGCCCACAACTCGGCCACACAGGATGCCATCCGAGCAGTAGGCGGGGGGTTACTCGTCCCCCACGCCAGATTTTACATCGAGAAGAAAAAGTCGAAATGTATCATACGCTTTGATCCTCCCGTGTCAGGGCGGTTCATCCTTCTCAAGATGTGGAGTACACGTCATGATGCTGCGAGCAATATCGATGTTCAGACCGTCATGGCTAAGGGATATGCTGGACCGAGATATTTCCCATCCGTGCATTTAAGCTGAGGACTGCGAATCCCCCCCCCCCTGTTATTTTCTACTTCTGGGTGAAAGGCACGACAATAGGATTTGTGGACGGGCGAAATACACGGCCGAGCTGGAAGACGACGTATCAAAACCCCCGACTTCCACTACTTGAAATGGGGTACATACTATGGCGCATTTATGATGTTGACAATGCGCTGAACGATGACGTATATACGGAAATGGTGATCTTTCGCAAGAATCTGTATGTGGCGTTTTTTTGTTTGTCATGGGTTTTATTTATGAAAGCATATAGGTGGAATGAGGCACGTTCAATTCATGTGAACTGTACATTTTGTAGTGCAGGCAGACCGTTCGACTGTTTGATTTGCCCTCCCTGTATGGAATACAAATACATGTCATACAACGAGTTCACCAGTTTGTAACTAAGAGGGCACTGTTTATCGGTTCTAAACATTTAGTGTGATGTGTGGGTTTCCTCATTCCTCCAGGGTAGGCCGCGCACTGGACACTCAGTCGTCGGTGGACGAAGCTCAATACGATTTCGAGAAATTTACATGCAATATCCTATATACATGTGCAAGTCAACGGTAGGATGGGCTGCAATACTGACGTCTTCAATATATGCGATCGATTGAACTGATATACAATGATGTGGTGATGTACATCGCGTATACTTGCACAACACTTTTTGGTCCCTCTCTCTTTCACCCATCCAAGCTTATGACACTGACAGCCTCCCTCTTGATTTTATGTTCACATATTTTATCTAAATGTTGTGTGCGCCATGTACAATGTCGTATGTCGTCGATGGAAATAAAAAAATAAATGGAGAAACAAGGCTCAAGAGGTCCCAGAGTCGCCTCGTTGGAGAAGCGGTCGCTGGTCGTAATCTGTGTCTTCTCCTCCGTGGCGTCTGTGCTCGTTGGGAATGTATTCGTCGTCATCACGCGCGGCGGGTTCATCCTGATCGCTTCTGCTGTAGTGGAAATACTGGCAGAATACAACGAGGTCCATCAGAAGAGTAACGATGGCGCCTGCCAGCCAGCTAAGGTTCACCAGCATGTATTTTCCGTAAATTCGACCTGCCTCCCCAGACTTGCAGTTGTGGTGCCTGCACTGAGGCTCGTAAGCAAAGATGGACAGAACGTACGTCACGTTCCCGAGACAAGCAAAGACGAAGAAGAGCATGCTAAGGCCTTCGGTCGTCTTGCGACGGTAGTTGAGAATGAGCTGGGGCACTCGAGAGGCGATGTAGAAGACGGCGCAAAGGTAGCCGAAGAGTTGTCCCCAGACACTGAACGTGAGGGCATCCTCTCCACCTGACGATGACTCCGTTTTGCCGCCCGTTGCCTTCTCCCCGAGGAACCAACCGAAAATGCCGGCAATACAGACCATGATGACAACGGAAGCGTTCCAAATAACGGTTTGTAAAGTGCCTGGAGGGGGAGGTGCAGGTTGGGTACGAGCAATATGAGGCACAGCTGGCGATAGACCTGTCCAGTCAGACCCGCGGCGTTCTTGATGGTAGCTTTCCTCCAACAAAGCAGTTCATTCGTTCGCATTACCATTGGAAGCATGTGTGGGACTAGGTTTCGGGGCGGGCATGGTTGGTTCGTCACGTAGCGTGAAGCCTCGATAGTAGAAGCATTGGCCCAGAAGCAAGATATCGGCCAGGGTATAGTAGACGGCTAGAATAATCTATGAAACCCATGGCGTTAGCACCTAGCTGGAAAATGGGCGGGAAAAAGGTTGGAGAGGCAGCCAATTCGTACCATGGTGGGCAAGACGCCTTGGAGGACTGCGCCCGCAATGTTGAAAACATCTCCAATTAGCCACACAATGATGAATTGAATCGAGAGCGCTTCTGCAGAGCCGGATTTCCAGTTTGCGATCAACTGCGGGGTGAAGACGATGACTGATAAAGCTGGTCAGCGGACATTCGCTTCGGGAGGAACAGCGGGGATCTGGGTGGTGAACATACCCCAACAGGCGATGGATATTGACCTGGAATAAGAGAAGTAAAGAAAAAAGAAAGGAACAGTTAGCAAGATGTAATTTTCCCATGCAGGCAGACAAAGCCCAATGGTGGTCAAAATTTGGTGGTTTCACGGCTTGCGGCGGCCGATCGGAAGCTTTCCCCGCCCGAGGTGACATGTAACTTTTGGCCTTTTGAGGACCGAGCAAGAAATTTGAAGGCCAATGCGTAAATGCGGCCGCATTTGCCTGGACATGCATCTCATCTTCAACTTACCCGCAAATCCCCGATATTGCCTCGACATCGAGATGCAGATTCCCCAGTGGAGGAGTCATGCCGCAAGATGCAAGATGCAAGATGCAAGATGCAGAGATGCAAAGGTGCAGGCAGGGTGTAATTAGTAATAACAAAAGGGTGCGGCGTGCGGCGTGCGGCGTGTGGGGGGCCGAATGCGAAATGCAGATGCAGGCGCCAAGTCGGATCCTTCACGGGCGACGAAGTTCGCAGGAACGGTAATACGAGCTGCTGGCTGGTGAATCGTGATTGGGAAGACGCAGCAGCAGGCCAATACCAGGCAAAGACGAGGACAAACAAGATGGAGCGTATGCCTCTCTCTCTCTCTCTCTCTCTCTCTCTACTAAAACTAAAAAAACGTAAAAAAAACGTAAAAAAACGTAAAAAACGTAAAAACGTAAACGTAAAGTAAA
>AMDK01000807.1:0-11924 GCA_000309355.1 Epichloe gansuensis var. inebrians E818
AATCGATTACGAGAATGAAAGAAAAGGGGGGCGAGTGTCTCTTCAACGACGGTAACTAAAATCGTGCATCTCATCCATCCCACCCGCCAGCAACCAAAAAAAAAAAGACCAAGTCACTCCTCGAATCTAAACCAGCGGTAGTACCCCATACTCCCTTGCGCAACAACGGGAATAACTCCAATCACTCCGAGTACCCGCTCCCAACCTTGTCCCCAGCGGTAATACCATCCCTCTCCCTACCCGCCCCCCCCTTCCTCCTGACCAGGAAAACCACCACGCCCACCAGGACCAAGAGAACAGCACAACTCAGAACAAGTGTCACCACAACAATGGTCTGTTTCTCCGCAGAAGGGGACGCTTGAATGGTAATCACGGCGCCGCTCGCAGTCGCCTGGAAGTCCGTGGGGATAAGCATTGCGCTTTTTTTCTTTTCTTTCTTTTTTTAGAACGGGGGCACAATGGTGATGGAGTTAAATACGGGGTGTGTGTTGTTGGTTGGTTTAAATGCCATGTGATTAGTTGGGAGAACGATGCTTACTTACTCTCCGTTCCGTGAATGACTGTGATGAGAGTAGGCTTCTGGAATTTGTGGTTACTGCTTGATGATGCAGATGGGGTTTTGGCTTTGCATAAATTGGCCCAAGAGTATGTGTGGTGTTGATTTGCGAATATCGTTAGGATGTACCGCGAAATACGAGAGAACTACCGAGTAGAAATACCCTTTAATGGCCTCACAAGTCGTTGAGAGGCATGACATTGTGGCGGGGCTACCAAGTTGCATAATACTTAAGCATAGTATTGTCGCCGTGGTGCGCGGCTGAAAAGTCAATCGACTGCAAGCAAGGTGAAGATGTTGGTGGGAGCAGGAATCGAGCTTCACTGGCATCACACATGGCATGCATGGACCAACAGATTGCAGCTCGATTCCATCTTTGAGAGATTGGCAAAGTACTTGTTTGTTTTTATATAAAATCTTCATTATATAAACTGGTAACTCGCCCCAGCACTTGGTGCGTGCTACCATGGGTCAGTCAGACCATTTGCATGCAATGCAATCAATGCTGTGAGTGCTGAACTCTTGGTGATGGATGGTATGCCGTCTTTGGCTGACCACGTGGCTTCCAGCTCCCTATGCATCCATCTTCATGTTCTATATATATGTACACTTTTTTTTTTTTTTGGAAGTACGAGAACCCGTCGATGCAGTCTCTCATATTCTGCTCTCAGTTCCTCATTACGTCTTTGCAGTCATAATCTACAGGTATTAGTAGTACTTTGCGTAAGAAACTCCTTGCGTGAAGCCATGGTCACTATAGCAAAAATTAATTCAACGCCTTCGGAACCTCTGGGGGGTCGTCGTGTCGTTCCATGACGGATAACTAATATGCCACTGTCCGTCATCGTAAGTCTTGGTTGAGGTCGACGACGCAGGAGGACTGAAAATGGTGTTGAAGGTGGTGGGCACAACGGTCAACGCTGTGGTTGTATTGAATGTCACAATGGATGACGCTCGACTGGCTCCAGAAGCGGTGGTTGTGTGTGAGATGGTCGAAGTTGGTCTGGTACAGGTCGTCGATGGTCGAATTCTGTTGTTGGAGGTGGGAATAGACCAAGTTTTTGACGAGAAATGTGGTGGAAGTTTTACCGAAGGTGTCGACTGCGTGGTCAATGTCGAGATCGTTGAGCCATTCGTCTTGGTTGAAGTTTCGACGCTCACTGAAGATGGTTTCGACACAGCCGTTGGGGTAACCTCTGCGGTAACGGTCATCGTCACGTTATGATTGCCTCCAATGGTTATGATGGAAACGGTTGTAGGGACATGTTTTGTGGCTATGACGGGCGCCTCAGTTCTGATGACAGTCCGAGTAATTGGCGGTTCCGTCTTCACAACCGTCTTCACGGCAGTATGAGCACTGGAGGCATGATCTCCTTTGCCACTTTTACCCCCCTTACCCCCATTCCCGCCGTCGCCTCCTCTTTTGCCTGGATCGTCATCGCCTGGCTCGAGGGGAACCACCGAGTACTTTGGCTTTGACGTAGTATCAGCAGCACGAGGCAAAAGCTCCGGCTGAGGAAGTGCAGCACCGGCAGTGATGAGCGTCGAGAGAACAGCGATGATGTAAACGGGCCCACGCATCGCGGAAAAGATTGGCTCTCTGTCAATGGCGCTGTGGCCGTCGACGAGGATATTGATCGGAAATGCTGACGAGTTCGGAGGGAGGATCGATCGTGTAAGTGATTTGGGGAGGATGTGATAATGTTTCGTGCAAAAAATGCAGATCAGGAATGGAGGAATGCGGCTTCGGATGTGCCCAAATTTTCAATCAGAGATTAATCTTCGCCGAATTCTGCATGAACAGGAAGGGACATGAGAAAGAAACCCTGTTGGTGTGCGGATGTGCAATGATTTTGATATCCGCAAGTCCATGGGGCTGGTGGCACGATGCGAGGATTCCAGGTGGCTGGTGAAGGGAAGGGTGAAGGTGGTGGTTGGCAGTGGCACCTGCAACCTGCAGCTGCGGGACAGACGCTAACGGTCGACCAGTCCGGTTCCTCTCTGCAGCTGGAAACGGCAGGCACAGAGCTGCTATTGGCCCCTGCCGTATGTACGATGCTTCATTGCGGGGCGGGCTCAGGCTCAAAACTGAACGAGACCACAGCTCTGCGCCTCGCCTAAGACCAGCCACCAGTATTTTCTCTCCGAGTGCACAGTGTCAACAAGAAACAGGTCCCTCCTGAGCCCGCCATTTTCCTTTACATTGTGTTCATTATGTCTCTGCGGGCAATGACATATGGGTGCTACTGGTTGAGACATCGCCATTCGACTGTGGCAGACAATAGCAGGCGTTGACATTGAACTGCGTTGACACTCCGTACCGAGTACAGCAACGTGATTGGGCGTTGCTGATGTTGCCGCGTGTTGTTGTAAAACGCAGACCTCTCTCAGACAAAGGTGCCTTTTCTCATCAGCTTCATCTCACGTTTGCGCGTGGATCATCTGGTTGACTTTCAAGTTGAATGATGACTGGCGTGGAAATGCCAAGTATTCATGAATGCTCCACGCGAGAACTTGTCTACGTATGTACATACTACTCCGTATTAGTAAGCTATATGTACATGTAATATGTGCTACGCCACCTTTGGTCCTGCCACGGCTACGGAGCTGATGATGACGTTTAGTGCGGACATGCTTCCATACTTCCATAGTTAGCTGGTACCAAGTAGCTAAGCCACCATGATGCATCATCCAGAGTCGCAACGAACACGACTGGTTACCTGACTCCTGTTGTGGCGCATTCGTTAAAAATGCCCAACTGATCTGGCACACCTGGCCATGCTTGGCTGTGAGTCTGTGATGATGCCTGCCTGAAAAAGATGACGACTGGACTCAACTGTGAAAGCGGGTTGCCAATATTTAAGCATTTCCCACCCTGCTTGCAACCTTTCACTCCGCGCGTCATCTTCATCCACCTAGTGGGAACCCCTCTCATTCGCTCGATCTTGTCCGCTTGTTGGGCGTAGGAGTGACCCCGAACTAATAAACGAGCATAGATTATCAGATCTACTCTCATATATATAATCGCTCCACGAAACATTATCCAACATGTCCTACTACGGCGGCTACGGTCAGCAGCAGCCCTACGGTCGTGCGTACCCTCCAAGCTTTCGCGGTGCCCACCTACTACGACGGCGACGAATGCATATACCAAGTTACCAACTAAAGTCCAGTACTGATTTTGCGTTTTGATAGAGCCGCCGCCGCCGCCGCCGCCGCCACCACCACCACAGCAGGGCTATGGCCAATATCCCCCCCAGCAGCAGCACGGAGGACAATACCCTCCTCCTCATAATCCCCATGGCCAATATCCCCCGCCGCAGCAAGGAGGATATTATCAGCAGCCGCCACCCCAGGGCCATTACCCTCCTGCTCCTGCTCACCAACAGCCATACGGCCAACCGCCCCCGCCTCAGCACTACGGAGCTCCTCAACCGCCGCCATCGCCATATGGCCATCACTCGCCTGCACCGCCTCCAGGACAATATGGCGCCCCCTACGGTGCTCCTCCTCCTCCTCCTCAGCAGTATGGCCCCCCCGTGCCTCCGACGCCTCCCACTCTAGGATACGGCGCTCCTCAAATCATTCAATGGGACGCCAATCCGGATGCGCAAGCATTGCGCGCGGCCATGAAGGGCTTCGGTACTGACGAGAAGGCCTTGATCCGAATACTGTCCAGCAAAGACCCGCTGCAAATCGACATGATTCGGACGACGTTTGACCGTACCTTTAAGCGAAATTTGATTCGAGACTTGAAGGATGAAACCAGCGGTTGGTTCGAGAAGGGTCTGGTCCAGCTGGCCTATGGTCCCATGCTGGCAGACGTGCACAACCTATACAGCGCAATGTCAGGTCCGGGAACCAAGGAAGTTGTTTTGAACGACATCTTGCTCGGCCGATCCAACGCCGACATCAGGGCAATCAAAGGCGCCTACTACCAGACATTCCACAAGAGTCTGGAAGAGACGGTCAAGGGCGATTTGAGCATGAAAACCGAACGACACTTCCTCATGGTTCTTGCTGCAAACCGAGCCGAGGATGCTGCCCCCGTCGTTCCCCAACAGGTCGATGATGATGTTATGCAGATTTACAAGGCCACCGAGGGCAAGATGGGTACAGATGAGCTTCTTGTCTGCCATATCCTGAGTAGCAGGAACGATAACCAGATTCGTGCTATCTCGCATACATACAAACAAAAGTTCAACCGTGACTTGGGGAAGGTCATCAAATCTGTGAGTTTTACTCGCGCTCCAGGAGGCTCAATGCATAAGGTAAAACAGCCATTGGAACTAAGTCTGACCGTCAGAAACAGGAATTCTCTGGCCACATGCAAGATGCCCTGCTGTTCCAGCTTCGTCACGCCGTCGACAAGTACATGCATGCCGCCGAACTCCTCGAAGATTCCATGGCGGGCTTGGGAACCAAGGATCATTTGTTGGTTGCTCGCGTTGTGCGCTTCCATTGGGACCATACCATGTTATCGAATGTCAAGGCTGCTTATCAGCAGCGCTTTGGTCGCAGTCTGGCCGCGCGCATCAAGGGCGAGACTTCTGGCGACTACCAGAGATTGATGCTAGCGAGTATTGGTGAGTGGCGCTGATCAAGTATGATTGGATAGAATGGAAGCCCATGGTTCTGGGATGGCTCTGGGATGGCTCTGGGATGGCTTTGGGACTTCTGGAAGTGTCTGGTGTGCGTGGTCAGGTTGGCGTTTGGTGCATTCATTACTTCTCTGATGAGACTGTCGTGTCTTGTATTCATTAATTGCGTGGGTACCTAGCCAGGCTGCATCTATTCGAAACGTTTGATCTCTTAGTCCTGTCCTCCGTGGCCTTCCCGTGACTCTCGATTTTCTCTGCATGGTAGTAGTATGGTGGTACTGGTATTACGAGGGCGGTATTACGTAGGGCTAGGAAGCCCTCGTAATACATCTCCTTCCTCGAATGGGGTAGTTCATGCCAAAAAGCTCCATTGCCTGCCTGCCTTGCCTGCCTGCCTGCCCTGCCTGCCTGCCTGCCCTGTTGGCTGCGCAACTGCGGAAGCTATACTCCACTTGTATCGGACTGACTTCTCCATTTGGTAGACTGCGGAGTATTATTTCAATTTGTAGGGAGTACTCCGTACGGAGTACGGATTAGTGCTCCGTACGTTTTAATTTCAGCTGGTCCCCACTACCAAGCGCCCAAGTTGCCAATGATCCAATCGTCCACCCCTATAGCGCAAATGACCTTAACCTAGCGTAAATGACCCAGATCTTAGCGTAAATGACCTTGACTGAATTCGGACTCGAAACCCCGGCTGCCTGATTATATAGGCAGAAAGTGGCAACCCTTTAGGTGACTAGCTTCAAAATTTATTTTCCCAATTCATTTATCTCCAAGGCAGCCCCCCCTCTCTATTTTTAAGAAGCGCAGCAGCCAGTCTTTCACTCACCAGTGACCAGAGTCACCTGAGCAACTTATTAAGTACTCCTTGCTCATTTATTATCAGTTATCATACCAATCATACCAGACGTCTATTTGACGCGCTCGACGAGTTTTCGCCACCCAGTCAGGGACCCTACCTGGCTTTTTTTTTTTTCTGTGCTGAGTGCGTGGGGGGTTACATTTTCTTGTGGGCGCGTTACAAAGTTACAATCGCGCTTTTTTTCTTCCTTCCTTCCTTCCGAGTCAAAACATCAGCTCAAAAGAAAAAGTTGTGCAAGTGGGGCATAGTCTGCACTCAACTTACACCCGTGAGTCGCGTCGTGAAATTTGCTAGAAGGGCGTTTGCGAACCTGCCCTCACTCACTCAGGTGAAGCTTGGTTCGTTATGCTTCTTTTTTCCCCCGTTTTAATCTTCTCCCCTATTATACCTTCCACGATAATGCAACGACGAGCGTGCCTGCTTTTGGATAACTTGACTAATCTCGACATCAGGCTGCGATTCACTCCGTCTCGTTACCGACTTTGGGAGGTCTTTGAGGTGGCGGTCTTTGTGGATTATAGCCGCGACAAGTCAAGCACTTGTCTGAGGTGAAGCCTGCACTCATCTGCTTTCGTGTTGCCACCTTTTGCAACAAGTCGATCGCCGACGGGGCTTCTACCCTCTCTTTAGGAGCAAGTGGACGGGGTTCTGCTACCGGAAAGATATCTCTCATGGCTTCGTCTGTGTCGGGTGGAGGAGTCTATGCGTCGGCGCCAACTTCTGCACCTGCTGCATCTGCCCCGGTACCAGCAACGTCCAGTCTCTATCAGCATCATCATCATCACCTTCCTCCGCCAACGGGCTCTCAAACCTCGCACCAACCAGCGCCCAACCCACAAGCAAGTCACTCACCAAATTCCCCGGCACCACAGCATCAACCTCAGATGAGGCATGCACAGCACCCCAATGGAAATGCAAGCCCGTCGATATTCTTATCGCCAAGAGCTGGTGCCGCTTCTGTGACTGAGTCGACACAATATCAAACCCTCATCCGTTTGCTCAAATCCACCGATCCCTCCATAGTTCGACAAGCAATTCGGGACACACATGAAGTGACGTTGCTGGGATCAGAATACCATTTCGCATTTTTGGTACGTTTCCGTGCAAGCTTTGTGCATCGTTAATGATTGGATCTATGAACTAAATTGCTGTTGCAGCTGAACACAGTCTTTCATCAAGCTAGTCCGGCGATTTTGGACCAGAGCGTTCGAACCTTTGGCGCAAAACTCGTCAGTTCTTCATTCCACAGTGCACTCGGCCATGTGACGACGGAAACACTGGACAGTGTCTCAGATATACTTTTGCCCAAACTCAGCAATGACTTCTTGGATCGAGCGCTGGACAAACGGCTAAGTACAATCCGAGCGCGCTCGCTCGTCAACGCACTCGCCAAGGCAGACCGTCTTGGTTACGATGAGAGAGATACAGTGGAAGAAAGAAGAGACGGCACTGAGCATGTCATCCCGCACCTGAAGCCCGATCTGGCGCAAACCCCAGCACAAAGAAACGGGTCTTTTCACCCGCCACAACACTTGTACACCAACCAGATGAGATCCCACAGATCGCAAATCCCACCGGTGAACACATCACGACAAAACAGCAGGGTAAATAATATTGTGTACTGTAGTATCTGTGCTCGCCCGTGTTCTGGGGCGCATGCACTCCGTCATGTAAGTCCAACGATACTTCTTCCGTCACTCCACGAAGCCATGACTCATTTTGTTCTTAGCACAAGCTGAAGAAAGTGTGTGAAAATTTGCAAACCTTTGAGCGGATCAACCGAGACATTTGTCCACACTGCGGAACAGCATTTGCCAACAGCGGTGGCTTGGCGTATCACATCAAGTTGCAAGTCTGTGGCCATTACACCAACGAAGATGTTGCCATGATTCTTCCGGCACTTGCAGGATTTTATCGTGGCCAGGGAGCAAGGTCGATGTCAAGCCAGCAGATGACATCAGCCCACATGAATACATCACCAAGTCAAAATACGGGACACCCTACATTTAGAGCTGTGAACGCCGGCAGTTTGCCACCACCGAGCAGTGCATCAGTGACGCCTCAGTCGCAGTCCAAGGTGGCTGACGCTTACGCTCATCTCTCTCCGCGGGACAGGGGCTTCTTTGAAGCTGCCATGAAGGAAGCTGAGGAAAAGTATAGCGAAGAAATGAAGCGAGCCATGGCAAACGCGAGCTTCTCCCCCACAGAGCGTGAGATCGAGCTCGCCAAACTTAAGAACAGATTCAACACCAAACAGAGCCTAACGCGGAAGAAGTATGGCATCAGACTTCGGGAAAGGCGCCCCAAGGCTGAAATTGAAGCGGAGCGCAATCGGATTCTGTCGTCTTCGACTAGCACCCCCAATCTCAATGCTTCGCAGGCCACGAGGGGAGAGCCAGCTAGCAAAAAGCAGAAAATGGATATGGAGGGCGAACCGTCCGGGACGACGCTATCCGAGCGTTTGAACCCAGCTGTCAATTCGTCCCAGAGAGTCGCCGTGGAAAATATGGGCGGTTTGGGCAACTCCGCTGGTACAGCTGAACATGTCGACCCTACAACGGCGTCGGCGACGTCTCAGTCACATCAACCAACTGTTCAACCAATTGCTCCACCAACTGCTGAACCAACTGTTCAACCAACTGCTCAATCAATTGTTCAACCAATTGTTCAACCAACTGTTGCTCAGCAACCCGACACAGCGGCGGCAACGGCAACGGCGACGGCAACGGCACAGCCTAATGTTTCCAAGGTGTCGAATGCGTCCGGCGTGGGTGGCACGCCAAATGACCCGGTGGACGTTGATGATGCGTTTGACACTGACTCTGACAGCAGCGACACGGAGGGAGGAGACGATGCCGATATTCCTTCCATCTTACCGCAAAAGGCATAATGTTGGCGATGAGGTTACATTGGGCGTCAGCTTCTTCCTGAGATTTTTTGCCCTTTTCCCTACTTTGTTTTAAGACGATTTGAAAGCGGCGCTGGTATCGTGCGCAGGTTGTTACGTTGTTTCGGAGAAATTAAAGCGACTGTACATGGCACGTCAGGACTCGGGATTATTTAAAAATTTTGCAGAAGCTAAAACGCGCGGTAATTAATCTGAAGCTTATCAGCCAGCTACTGGCGGCACCATGGGGACTAGCGGGATCACATCAGCAGAATAAAGTGGGGCATCATGGCATCATGGCATCATGGCCCATGGGTAGTCGAGTCTGAGAGTACTAGTAGTACGGAGTTAGTAGGATGGGCATTTGAATGGTCTCTTCAACACTCTTCTTCTTCTTCGTCCAAGTCGCACGTAGGCATGTAAGATGGGCAGGTGCGCCCCACCACACCTATATAAAGAAAAATTTTCGCTGGAAAGGAATTAGCTAGACTCAGACCTTTAATTATCAGAAGAGAACGAAATTAATTAATTCTTTTTAAGGCTTTAGTCCTTGTAATTATTATTATAATATTACTTTTTAGCGACTACGCTAGAAGACTAATAAATAAGGCTTTCTAAAGCACTCCTAGAAGTCTATTATTACCTTGGTTATACTTTTAGAGTCCCCTATTACCCCTCCTATTATTTTCTTACCTAACTATTATAATCCCTATATATTACTATCCTAGATTCCCTAATTAAATAAGATATACTATAGAACCTATAGACTATAGAGGTCTTCCCCCTAGATTTAGTATTATTAAAGTTATCACAGGCATTATCCCTATTCTATCTAGTGGTGTAGGAGGATTAGCTGCTATATAGTAGGATAGAAAATAAGGCTATAGTTTAACTTATAGGATTCTTTAAGAAGTTAGAGTCCCTACTAGTAACTAAGCTATCCTTATCTAGGTACCTAATTATAGAAACCTATAAGCTGCTATTATTAAGGGATATTAGAACCTTTAATAGTTTAACGTCTACTAGACGCTAGTTAAGCTAGTTATAATAGGTATTTAAGACTATTAATAAGGGTTAAGATATTAATCCTAATATATTTATCTAAGCTATTAATATAGCCTTAGATAGGGGTATTACTATATTTCTTAATAGCTCTAAGTAACTAAGACTAATAGTCTTAAGAGCTAAATAGAATATTATATCTTTTACTAACTTAGTAATTCTTTAATAATCTCTTTAAGAAAGATACTCCCCTAAGGTTATTAATAAAGAGGTAGAAGCTAATACTAATATAGAGATATATTAAGAAGAGAGTAAGGCCCTTACTATATATTACTCTTAAGTTCTAAATATACTTTATTATACTAAAGGTAAGATAAGCTAGTTATAAATAATAACCTACTTACCTTAATTAAAAGTTATACCCTTTAAGACTTTATTTATTAGTTTATTTAAGGATTATATAATAAATCCTTAATATAGGAAGCTATTAGCTAGAATATACTAGCTACTAATAGCCTTTAAGAAGCTTAAGAGCTTATTAAGTAAGCTATTACTATCCTAGAAGCAAAAGCTAATCTTACTAAGTCTATAGTATAAGATATAAAGATAATACTAATAGAGGAGTTTATTAAATACTAGAGTAAATACTTTACTAATAAAGTATTATCTTAAGCCTATAAGCTACCCCTAGGGTTTATAGAGGTATTAAGAGGTTATAAAAGATAATCTACTCTTATTAATGCTTTAATTACTTAACTTTAACTATTATTACCTTACTTTAGGTTTCTAGGGATATATACTACCCCTAACCCTTATTAGTATAATAGGTATTAGCTAGTTCTTCCTATTAGCTAAACTCCTATATCTAGGAATTACCCTTAGACCTAAATATAAGGTAAAGAAAATAGTAATATAAAGGATAGACCCTTAAATAGTTAGAAAGGGCCTAACTAAGGTAATTAATAAGGAAATAGCACTAACTTACTATAATACTAGATAAGTAGTATAGGACTATCCTAGGTATCCTAAGCCCTAATATTAGCACTAAACCCTAGTCTATAAGGGTATATATTAGAACTAAGACCTATATCTAAGTTAAGGAATTAGTATATTAATAGTACTATACTACTACCCTATAGAGATACTTGCTTTAAGTGTAGTATTACTAGGTATTATACTATAAATTATACTATAACTAGGAATAACTTACTATAATATTAGGAGTTTACCTAGTTAAAATTAATAACCCTTTCTTCTTAAAATAATAACTTATAAGTCCTTAGGCAAGCTTACGCTAGGTTAGCTTAGGTATATTTAACTAGTAATAAGCGCATAGATACTAATATATCTAGAGTTATTAAAGAAGTTAGTTATAACTTTACTATAGGAGCTTAGTATACTCTAATTAAACCTAGAACTATTATAGAGTTAATAGTAGTAATTAAGGATTACTACCTTAGTTAACTTAAGTAAAGGCCTTTAACCTTATAGTAGTTTATAATTACTAACTTATAAAAGCTTAGAGTTAAGAAAGCTAATCTAAATGCCTAGGAAAGGATATTATAGATAAGAATAAACTATTAAAACTACTCTTAAAGAGTCTAAAGATAGCTAATAGAGAGATACTAGAGTCTATTATATAGGGAGCTTTATAGGTTATAACCCTTATTATAAAAGCTAAACTACCTTTAAAGAAATAAAAGGGTATAGTAATTAGTAATATTATTAAAGATAGGGATTAAACCCCTAAAGTTACTTCTCTAGTAAGAGAAAAGGTAATTAAGTAAAATGCTTAGGCTCTAAGTAAGATCTAGGGACATAAGGGCCTAGGCCCTATTAACTAGAAAGCCCTAGTAAGTTATATTTCTATTCTAATCTTATTAATAGACTTATAGCAAATTAGTCTAGAGATAATAAAATAATTCTAGAAACTATTATCTTAAGTAATAACCCCTTTAAAGAAGTATCCTAAGAAGAAAATAGTGTTATTCTTACTTAAAGCTAATTCTACCT